>JAGKTI010012399.1:0-24700 GCA_018397915.1 Birgus latro
GGGATGGAGTGGAGAGGTATATGAGAGAGGGGGGTGTGAGTTGGGAGCGTGGTAGTGAAATGGCAGGGGACAGAGTGACATGGAGGCGATTTGTTTGTGGCCACCCCGTTCGGGATTGAGGCGTCTGGCAATAGATAGATAGATAGATAGTTTATTTTAAATGATATTATGGAGAGAATGTCGCTGATATTTTCACCTAGTCGTTCTTTCTTAACCAAAGTTACTTCCTCCACACATATAATTCTCATTGTTTTCTCGACTGAATATCAAGTCCAGTGTTTTCATATATACTTATAAGTGTAATGCTCTCTTCAGGCTGCTGTACTCTTATCACTCATGCAGCACTTAATTTTTATTTCCTGTGCTACTCTGATACTGTACTCCAGTTTACCATGCTACACCATACTTCATAACCAGTAAGTTGTAACTGCAGTTTTTGTCAGTCTTACACACTATGTCATCAGCAGAACTGAGCCATGATATGGGAGTGATCAGCCTGTACAGATCAATAAGGGACAGAAGAATCCTGTAAAAGAGGAGGTGAAGGATCGGTAGGGTTTAGCTGTAACTGACCTGAGAGATTAGATAAAGAAGACAGTGAGTTAATTACACAATCAACCGTATTTCATCCTGAATAGTGGCATTATGCAATTGGGGGTGTTATATGTTTGTGATAAGTGGGTGTATAAGAGATGTAGTGATATAGAGGTGGACTGGGAGATAATGCTGATGTCATTTGTGCAGAGTGTAGGGAAGAGGATATGGAGATTGTTGGGCTTGAAAGAATCCTGCTGGTGAGCCTCTTTGAGTTATGTGCTGGAGGTGGGGCTGGAGTTAACTCTGTGTCTATAGTGAGGAGTGGTTGAAGGGAGTTCAGGAAGCTGTTGCCATTCCTGACATATAGAGGGGTCTACTGTGCTACGGGATCTTCGTATGCGGCATGTGTTAGGAATGTAATGCTGTATGGTAACAAGACCTTGGCAGTAAAGGAAGAGGATATTCACAGGCTCTGCATATATAAGCGACAATGATTAGGTGGTTGTGTACTGTGCCCTTGAATGTGAGGCCTGGGGGGCTAGGTTTACAATTGAAGAGTTGAGAGGAAGGATGGGATTGGAGTATATTGATTTTGCAGGCTGTGGAAAGAGATTTCCTGCAAAGGAGACCGCCCAAAACCCACTGAAGAGGCAGAGGAGGGGCTCATTGTATGACTGCAAAGTCTCTGGAGTTTAAAGAGAAAAGGAAGCACTCGTAAAGCACTCAAAATACACACACATTTCAGAGCCACCTCCATGGGATGAACTGAAATCATGGCACTTAGAACAAATGAAAGCAAACAAACAGCTGAACATTGCCAAGTACATTTGTTCATTCATTTGTTTTTGAAGGCTCCAACATGCTTGCATGCATCAGACATGGTTACCTAATGGCAACTATCCATGCAGCTCGATCTCTGGCAGCTTCCCTATTTAGTCCCTTATCCCTTAGGTAACACTCATTGATCTCATCCCAGGTCTTTTTCAGTCTACCTCTCACAGCCCTACCCTCAACATTAACACTCCTCTCTTTCTGCACCCAATTATCATCCCCCATCCTCTCCACATGCCCAGACCATTTCAATCTACCTCTCCTCATCACAACACCAGTACACTCCAGTCCCATCCTTCCTCTTAATTTTTCCATCGTAAACCTAGCCCCCCCTTCCAGGCCCTGCACTCAAGGATGCACTGCACATCTATTTAATCATTGCCATTTCTGCACGTTTGAGCCTGCAAATATCCTCTTCCATTACTGCCGAAGTCTCACTACCATACAGCATTACACTCCTAACACATGCCGCATACAAAGATCTCATAACATGGAGGGAGAGCCCTCTCAATGTCAGGAGAGGCAACAGCTTTCTGAACTTCCAACCACTCCTCACTCTAGCCACAGAGCTCCAGCCCCACCAGCACATAACATGTATCCCAGGTAATAAAACTCTTCCACACACTCAAAGAGACTCACCAGCAAGATCAGTTCTTTCATGCCTAACAATCTCCACCTGCTCTCACCATCACACCATACACATGAAATCAGCATTATCTCACAGTCTGCCTCTAATGCCACTACATTTCTTATGCACCCACTTATCACAGACACTGCACACATCGTTGTGGCAAATTGCACATGGCCACTCTCCCTCTTCTTTGACAGCACTGCCACCAGCCTTAGATATGATCACTTTAATTTTATCTGCATTTATTCTCAAGCCCTTGTGCCCCATACAATCTCTTCAGTTTCTAGATCTTTCCTCCACCTCCCTTTCATTCTCTGCAACCAGCACCAAATCATCGGCATACAACATCTCCCACGGGAGTCCATTTCTGAAGTCACATGAGAGGGCTTCAGGTACCAACAACAAGGGGCCCAAAACCGACCCCTGATGCACACCAACATTCACAGAGAACTCATCACCCAATTCTCCATTCACCCTTACCTGGGTGCGAGCACCCACATACATAGCCATAACCACCCTAACCAGCCACTCCTTGATCCCAAGCTTTCTCATTGCCACTTCACCACCTCTGTACAGACTTTGTCAGAGGTCTTCTCCAAATCAACAAAAACAAAGTACAGTTCCATTTTCTTTCCTATATCTTTTTGCTGAAGCTGCCGAACAATGAATATGGCATCAGTGGTCCCTTGGCCTGCCATAAACCCAAACTTTATCTCATCAGTATTCACTCTTTCTCTAATCATACCTTCTAGAACTCTCTCCATTACCTTCATTATCAGGTCTAAAAGCTTTATGCCTCTATAATTTTCTCTTTCCAGGGCATCACTCTTCCTTTTGTACACATTTACAATTACACTCTTCAGCCAATGATCTGGGACAACACACTCATATATAATCGTATTTATCAGGTCAATTACTAACCTCACTCCTGTATCTCCTGAGGCTTTCAACAATTCAGCAGTCAACTCAGACACACCTGCAGCTTTCCCCACCTGCAGCTTTCCCCACCTGCATCCTGCCTATTGCCCCGCTCACAGCAGCAGCATCAGTCAAAGGCCACAGGCAAAACACTGGATCTGCAGGCTCCAAACCTTTCCTGTCCCAGTCAAATTCCTTATTCAACAACCAGCTGTAATGCTCTCTCCATGTGTCTTTAATATCTCCACTGTACAGGGTGTTTAAATGCCTTGGCAAACTGACATCAGGATGAGGTCTGCTTTACATAGGTGCCTCTACCAAGGCTTTCATTGATATTATTCTTCTCATTGTCGTTTGTGGTAAATACGAGCTTCCCATCATCCACTCACTCGATGTAGTACTGCTTTCAGGTGACTCTGCACTGAATGACAAACCAAATGGTTTACTGTAACCCAGGAAATTATTTACTGTGGTGAGTGGTAACCATATAACCAAATGATGTCTCTTAGTCTAGTGGGCAATGGTACTTAAACTGAATGAGGTCCACAGAGTTGTACATCTAAGAGGTGGTTGCGGTTTATTGCTAACATAATGGCACTGAGGGGCGAGCATGACTGATAACCCCTGCCCTAATTGTTTGGACTGAGTAACCTAGCCCATGGCCTCTGTGCTCCTGACGAAACAGAAAAGGATTGGATGATGGATGGATGGTCATACTTCTCTTTCAAAGTACTGTACCTTTGTTACCCAAGACCAGAGAATAGCTCAGAAATAGAATTGTAGCTATCAATGCATCACATTTTGATAGGTCTCATAAATGGAGGGTTTTATTGTAAATCCTGCCAGGGGGGGGGGGAAAGAAATCAAGAGGTGACCATGTACTGTATATGGGTTACCGTGTAATACCCTCATGCCCTTTCTTATACCTGGCTAACTGATTACAGTAGGTGATCTGTTTATTTCCTGCTTGTGATATAGATGTCTGTTGTTGTATTATCTTCATTCAGACTGTCTTCACTTGTCGAAGAATTTACAAAGAAGACACCATGACATCGGCCACACATGGTTGAGTAAGATCATCCTCCTTATTGATACTGATGGTGATGGTTAGATGCTTTGGAACAGTTGCAGCACATGAAATGTATGAGGTCATCAGGAGTGGGAGGTTTCTTTGTGGGTTTTGATTTATATCCTGCTCCTTATCTCTCACTCCCTCATTGAATATGTAAAAGGATGATCTGAAACCCATCCTGCACATGAGGGAAACCTCTCATTGTCTTGTGGCAAGTGGAACTTTGTTTTAAGAATATTCAGTCCACAGCTTTTTCATCATCATCTAGACCTCCTTTCCCACCCTAGGGCAGGATGAGGAGTAGCATCATCCAGACAGCCCAAGTTTGCCCAGTCCAATGGGCCATGCTTCCATTCACTCATCACTCAAGACCCTGGAATCCTAGCTCTATCTGATATGCCAAAAACTTCCACCACATTCTGTAGCTTCACATAAATGTATCTGATAGAGTCAGTCTGAATGCCGTCATGTTAAAAGGGGTGCCAGATCCCTGATCATATGCTTCTTCTCACAACATTCATCCAGCCAGCTCGATCTCTTGTCAGTCCCCTAGCCCCACCGACTTCCATACCTCTCATCCTCACACGCTCATCCACCATATCCCTCCACCTTTTCCTTGCCTACCTCGCCTCCTCCTTCTTTCAGATTCGCTTAGATGTAACTTTTTCACCACTCTGTTGTCATCCATTCTCTCCACATGACCATACCATCTCAGTACACTCTCTTCAATTCTGGTGTCCACAGACTTCCTAACTTCACATCTTTCATGAATCATATTATTTCATATCTTATCCACTCTCTGTACTCCACATACATTTCTCAGCAGTCCCGTCTCCACCGCTCTCACTCTTGACTTTTCATTTTCCTGCCACACCATACACTCACATCTGTATGTTAAAGTTGACATTAACACTGTTTCATGTAAGCCTCACGCAGCTGCAACACTCAAGCGTCTGTTTTTTATCAAGGCCTCCATAGCACCAGCTACATTCCATCCTTGTGCCACTCTGCTTTCCACTTCTTTTGCACATTTTCCTCTCTTTTCTATTACTGTACGAAGGTATTTGAACTCTCTCGCCAATTCCAGTCTCTCTCCTTTCACTGTAACATAACACTAGGAGTCATCTTCTCTCTCGATTTCCATCATATTTACTCTTGTTTACATTTACTCTTAAGGCACGACACTCACAGACATCAGCAAAACTCTGCACTAGTCTACCAAGTTCTTGTCTGGTATTTGTAAGTAGCACTGCATCATCAAAATGCAACAAATTTGAGATATTCCATCCATCACCATTCATTACCAATGCCATCCCTCTCTCCATTATTTGTGTTTTTACTTGTTCCATTATTTGTGTTTTTACTTGTTTCATCACCCTGTCCATATACAGTATATACTGATCAACCATGGGGACATCACATAACCTTTTTGCACTCCCACATTGATCATGAACCATTCACTGAGATTCCCCCCCCTCCCAACTCTGGACATAGGCTTTTCAGCCTGCTATCAAGGCCCAGCAGTCCTCCTACATACCATACACCTCTACATGTCACCACTTAGGCGCTTAACACCCACCGTCCATATTGAATACATGCTAGGGCTGTCTCATACAGGACTGGTGTATTGGTATTAGCGGGGGTATTTTTACGACATGTCGGCGGGTCTTCTGGTAGATCAGTAAAGCCTGATTTAATGAAATTCAGTTCCTTAAACTGTTCCCTGCCCCACTGGGGATTTGAACCTGGGTCCGTCGGGACTGCAGGCCGCCTCTCTACCCTTATGCCCTTATGCATGCCTCACTATCATAATAAAAGCTGTTGACGGCACCTAGCAGCTTACCATCTACACCGTACATGCGCAAATCCTTCCCCACTCCTCTGTCTGCTTTGTCGTATGCTTTTTCCAGATCCATAACTGCCATAAACACATAGTCCTTCTCACAAGCCTTCTCCACTATCTGTCCCACTGCAAATATTTGGTCCACACATCCTCTGCCTCTCCTAAAGCCACCCTGTTCATCACTCACTAGGAGTTCTGATATCTCTCTTACTTTCTTTATAATAATTCTTCTGTTTACCTTCCCTTCAACACTCAGTAAACTTATGCCACAGTAATTCTTGCACTCACTTTGCTCACCTTTATTTTTGTACAGGGGTACAATCACAGCCTTTTTCCACTCTGCTGGCACAGTTGTATTCATCCATACCTTCTTACATATCTCCAGCAAGCACTTCATTCTTCCCTCTCCACTAAACTTAATCATCTCTGCATACACCTCATCAACCCCAGCTGCTTTCCCATTTTTCAGGGTCTTCACAGTGTTCTTCACCAGTGCGAGTGTCACGTTTCCTGGCACTGCATTCCATCTCTGCATACCCCCAAAACCAGTCATGTTTACAGTCGCTCTGCTTTCTCTGTTCCCATTCATCAGGCTCTCAAAATATTCTTTCCATTTGGTCATTACATCATCCCCTTGGGTTAATAATCTACCACTTACATCCTTCACACTTTCACATTTATTTCCGCTGTCACTTCTACATTTCCGCACCTCTTTCCAGAATAACTTCCTTTTTTCAGAGTAATTTGCATTCATTTTTCTTCCTAGACCATCATTTACCTCCTTCCTTTTCCTCTTCACTAGTCTCTTTACATGTTTCTTGCTCTCGGTATATTCAGGTCTTATTTCAGTTGAACCTCTGTCCTGTAACCACTCTAGCTACTTCTTCCTCNAGAGTAATTTGCATTCATTTTTCTTCCTAGACCATCATTTACCTCCTTCCTTTTCCTCTTCACTAGTCTCTTTACGTGTTTCTTGCTCTCGGTATATTCAGGTCTTATTTCAGTTGAACCTCTGTCCTGTAACCACTCTAGCTACTTCTTCCTCTTTTCCTCCACTGCTCTCTTAACTTCTTCCCACAATGCCACACCTTTCTTCTTTGTTGTTACTCTTGCCACACCACACACTGCTTAAGCATTCCTAACTAAGCAATCCCTGTATGCATTGCACAGGCTGTCCAGATCCATTTCATTCCAGTTCACTGATTCCAACTCCTCCTCTACTCTGGTCCTGTATTCATCTGCCATTTCTTTGATCCTCAGCTTCTCGACTTTGAGTCTTTCTCTTTGACTGCTCCTCCTTCTCCTGGTCCACCTCACTCCTCTCAACTTGCTTTTGCATACCACAATCATATGATGTGACAGACCTCCACACCATCCTCTCATGGCCCTCGTATCAGCAACCATTCCCAGCATTGACCTTTCTACGAGCACGTAATCAATCAGGCTGCTTTCAACACGATCCCCATTTCCCCTGTACCATGTATATTTATGTGCATCTTTGTGTTTGAAATACAAATTACAAATGCACAACCTCCTTTCCTGACACATATCCTTCAGTCGCTTCCCATTATCATTCTCCTGGTACTCCATTACAACCCATTATGTCATCCTAATGACCAATGCCTACTCTTCCATTCATATAGCCCATCACAGTCACTTTATAGCTCTTGGGCATCCCTCCCACTGCTTCATCCAGCTCATCCCAAAACTACAGCTTTTGTATGCAAATTTTCATTATTTATTCACTGAATCAGTTGTTTGAATTGCTCAGATAAGATTGATGAAGATTCACCTAGTGTCAAGTACATCATCTTTTGGTGCTTTATGAAGTGAATGCATCAACATATATGTATCTTGAATATGTATCATCAGCCCCATAAAAAGTTTGATGATGCTGGTCAGGGATTTCAGGATTTGCTCATAGTTTGCATATATCATACACTGTACCTTTTTGGGATGGTGTTGTCTGCTTGGCTTTACAAAGAATATGTTAGTGGTATGCTTTAAAAGGGAAATGAAAAGTAAAGGTAAATTTGCATCCTCACCTCTTGTTGCTTGTTATTCACAGTGCTGTGTCCTCTGGTTTGCAGTTTGTATTAACAATTAGTGGATCAGCATTAATGATTTGATGAATTTCTGTGCTGCTTGACTGGAGATGAATCTTCAGTTTGTTAAAAAATTAAGCTTTATCAGATCATTTAGCAAGAAAATCTCCCTATTGCCATAACAACATATTCTCAGCTTCTTCAGAGCAGTTTTTTTTTTTAAACCTGGCAAGTTTCTTGGCTTTTAAATGTTAGTGTTTTTGGATTTCAACTGAAGATCATTATGCATATTTTACATTTGTGTTTAGAGACCATTGACCATGTGTAGGTGTTTTCACTTGATGGCAACTCTTCATGCCTCATGATCATGAGATTTCTTTACTCAGTTGCCTGTTTTGGAGGTCTCCATGCCGGAGTTTATCCTTAATTTTCTTCTGGGCGTTCTTCCTTCCACATTCATTTCTCTGATCTTCCTCAACCAGCCATCTCCCTTTCTTCCTCTCATTCCCATACCATATTAACTTGGCAGTTTGCATCACTTCTCTGTTACCTTTTGTCTCAAATCTCTCTTACAATATTTTATTCTCAGTTCTGTCATTCATTGATGCCCCACTCATCTATCTCAGCATTCTCATTTCTCTGTATTCCAGTCTCCTTGTATCCTCTTCTTTCTTGGCCAAACCTCACTGCCATACAGTATAACCCTTGTAACACATCCTAACCATGAGGGGATAGTCTCTTTTTAGCCAGGAGAGCCAACAGTTCCCTAAACTTCTTTCATCCACTCTTCTATTTTGGCTTTGAAACTAACCTCTGCTTCTCATCCAGTATGCCTCCCAGTTAGCCGAACTCCTCCATGCTTCCCAAGTGGCTATCACTCACAACAGCACATCATTCTTTTATGAACAGCCCAGACACTTCTTCATACTAGACACTCAAAATTTTTCAGATGCTGCAGTCTACTTCTAATACCACTGCATCTTTTGAGTACGCAGCTGGTACATGTTATACACAGATTAGAATTCCTCCCAATTCGTTTTCTGATCACAACACGAGGCTTCACACCTGGTTCTTCAACATTACCACCCTCACACCTACTGACCATGA
Organism: Birgus latro; assembly: GCA_018397915.1. Taxonomy (NCBI): domain Eukaryota; kingdom Metazoa; phylum Arthropoda; class Malacostraca; order Decapoda; family Coenobitidae; genus Birgus; species Birgus latro. Next base: position 8,985 of record JAGKTI010012399.1, read on the forward strand.
CCTTTGTTTACCAGTGCAGTACAGTACAGTACACTGTTTGATTTTTATTCTCTTTGATTTTATCCCATCCCTTCACTTGTAATAGCTGTTCCCTACGCAGTCTGGCCAAACAGCCCCATCCCTTCACCTGTTGAACTTCTCTCTGGCCTCATGCATACTTTCAGCACATAGAGGCTTCCATGGGGATTCACTTCTAAATTCTGTCAGTAGTAACTCAAGTGCCAGTGAACAACAGTGATCTCAGCATGGAACCCTGATGCACATCTATGTTGACTGAAAAATCATCACATAACTGTTCACTCACTTTTACATACATTTCTTCAGTAATCTAACAATCCTTTGATCAATGCACAGCTTTCTCACAGTCAGTTGTATAACCATCTATAGGACTCTTATCAGACACTTTCTTCATTAACCCATGAATGCATAGTACTATTTTCTTTTGTGTCAGGCATTTCTCTTCCAGTTCTCAGACAGTGAATTATGCATTATTCTTGCCTCTTCATGACATAAAGGCAAACCATATTTCAATTATACTTTCTGTCTAATCATGCTGTCATTGACCTTTTCCATATGCCTGATTTAACTGGTTCAGCTCTCTATAATTACCTGTCTTTTGCATAACCTTTACCTTTATAGTAATGCACAGTTTCATTCCTCTGTAATTGCATATACAGTAAAGCTTCACTGAAATGGACTATTTGGGGTCCAAGCCATTCCGCAAAAGGCTAAAGTCCAATAAAAACGACATCTGGACTTCCCCCTGCTAACCCGGACTTTTTCTGATATATCAGACATTAGTCCGGATCGCACCAGCGGTTTTTTACCACCATTGCAGTACAGTACTGTACTGTATTATATATTCACTACAGTAATCAAATGGTATAATATATATAATAATACTGTACTGCACACTGATGAACTTGTCATTTAGTTATCTTATTGTGGTGAACATAGCAGAAGTGGTCAGGCATCCTGGATTGCTTCTGGCATTATCGGACTTTTTCCAGTACGTAAGAATTTAGTCCGTTTGGCTCCTTGATTCCAGTAAAAGCGAATTCCTGTATATTGCAGTCTGTTATATTGAGGTTTTACTGTATTACAGCACCTCTACCTTTATCCTCATGCACAGTCTTACTCTTCATCCAGTCTTTTGGTACTTGTTCTTCCTCCAGAATTTCATTTATTACAGTAACTCATTTACTAGTTTCACACCTAAATTACCAGTAGCATTGTATCGCAGCTAATATAGGTAGGCCCCATTATGCGAGCCCTGATTAGACAAGAAACCGATGATCTGAGCTTGGGCATTTTAGACCCAATTTCATTAATCCAATATTTACACTTCTGCAGTTACATGAAAAATGTTAGGGGACGGGGGAAAATTCAAAATACATGGTGCAGCCCTCTGCAGAGTCAGCTGGGCTGTAACATAGGTGGGCAGGATACGAGTTTGTGAGTCATTCGCTCCTTTCCCCTTCTCACGCTCCATTCATCTCCCTTCCTCCCTCCCTCCCTCCCGCAGTCAGTCATTCATTCATTGTTGTGCTCAGAGCTACCTTGTCTGTGTGCATTAACGAGAGTTTATAGTGACCTTTTATTTGTGTGCAACGAGATTGCCCTGCATGTGTAATGCCGCTCAAGCACACTCTTAATTCCCCTAGTGCAGTACCCGCCAAGCGTGTGCGGGTGCCTATTCCTCTAGGCAAAATTGGGGATAGTGAATTGGCATCAGCATGGGAAGCACGTGTCAGCTGAGTACTGCTCTTAACCTCTCATCATTAACCATATACACTATACTGAAATCAGTGCAAAAGTGTGAGAAATGACAGCAGGCTCTGCATCCACTGTAAGTATCCAGGCCACTCATTCCAGTGATGCTGTGATGGAAAAAATGGAGCAGGTGCTTCAGGTGACATGTAGAGGTGTTGGTATGTATGTAGGAGGACTGCTGGGCCTTGATAGCAGGCTGTGAAGCCTATGCCCAGAGTCGGACACATAAAAAAATAAAAAATAAAAATCTGAGTGGAGAACCAGAATGAGGCCAGTATTGCACTGTCCAAGGCTGTCATGAAAGAAAAGGCTCATACACTGTGGTAAAGTGCAAAGAAGAATACGATGCTAGAGTTGCTGCTGGTAAGGGTGCAAGCCAGGGGTGGTGAGGATGAGAGTCCACATGGTGAGGGTGAGAGCCCATGTGGTACAGGGTTGCAGGCCCATGTTGTCCCAGTGAGTGAAAGCTTCACGGCAAGTGATGGGTGGTTTACACAGCTCAGGAAATGTCCAAACCTAAACAACATTAAACTTCAAAGTAAGGTAGCCAGTACAGTACATCCTTCAACTTTGTGAACTTTAACTTTGCGATTCACCAATTTTGCGAGGTAGTTCCAAAAGTCATGTATTTTTTAACATTTATGAACTTTGCGACTGATCACACACTTTGCGAGGTCGAGTGGTGGGAGAGTCGTCTTCCCGCACTACTTTGCCACTCCAAGTAATGACGTCGTGGTTCATTGGGCGTACTGAGCCTCCTAGTACAGTGGTCTGCCGCCCCGTCACGTTTGTTTGCACCTGTTTCCAATCAAGGTCACTGACCCTCACAATTTCGTGGTGCTCCTCGCAATACCCCAGCAGTCTAACCTTGCACGAGTGTTATCATGGCGCCAACAGGTAAGAAGAACAAGAAAATAATTTTGGAGACCAAACTGAAAATGATTGAAAGGAAAAAAGCGAAGCAGCCGAGAATTAACGATGCATAACCTGGCCAACACCGACTGTGACAATTTAGGGCTCAGTAAGCATGAACAACGAATGTGACAATTTAGGGCTCAGTAAGCATGCCACGGTGTTGACAGGGCCCTTTGTTTTTATGCTGACCTCCACAGAGATGGGGTTAACAAGAGGAAGCAGTCTTTAATCACAAAATTAATGAGAACCCCAAGAGACCCTGCCCCATCGACCAGCCGTCCTGCCACCCCTCCCCAAGCAGCCAGCGATCCTAGCATCCCTAACCTTTTTCATTCTGATGACCCCAGTGACGATTCTGACTTCGAGGGATTCATGAGAGAGGCAGAAAAAACACAGCAAGATGTGGAAATATCTGCCAACAGTGATAGTGATGACGTAGGCCCCGCGGGGCCACAGTAGCCAAGCCTCTCCCTGCCACCAGTCCCGTACACCAAGCCAATCTTCACATCAGTGTAAATGCATTTTTTTTTAATAAATATTTCCTACCTATGATGTTTTCTCATTAATATCACTGTATAGTACATCAGTTCGTGTTTGTTTCATTTATCATCGTAAAATTAAGAGGTAGAGTCGAGAGAAAGAGTGGGAAGAAGTGCTTACCTTGGGGTGATGTTGACCAATTTGCCTTTATTTCATATACAGTATTTAATTGTTTGAATTTTGCGAATTTTGATTTTGCGAGGTTTTTTGTCAACCATATTCTCGCAAAATTGGAAGAAGCACTGTACAGACATTATGGCAGCAGCAGAGTTCCCTTAGGAGTTTGGAAAATTACCAAGGGTAGTGGATATACCCCTAAGTAAATTTTTAATATGGATGAGACTGGCCTCTTTGGTGGAAAAATGCCATGCCACACCTACACCTCCAGGGAAGAAAGTCTGCTCTTGGGTTATAGGTCAGCAAGGATTGCCTTAGTCTGCTTCTCAGTGGCAGTACAGAGGATGATGTCAAACTCAAGCCCTTGGCAGTGTACCACTCAGAGACCCTGCATGTACTCTTGGGGTGTGTGAAGCAGAAGTTCCAGGTGTGTGGCAGGCAGACTTAAAGGTGTGGGTAATGCAGTCATTGTTTCAAGATCACATAATAGGCTGTTTTTTTTTCCCTTTCTTGAGAAATATACAAAGCAGAACAACCTTGCCAACAAGTTTATCTTGGTGATCAACAGTATCCCAGGACTTTCTACAACACTGGAGAATGGGTACCCAAACATCAAGGTTGTGTACTGCCACAATTACCAACTCTCTTCTACTACATAACACTTACATGTACACACCAAAATGCAAACACAGCCACACACATCCTCCAGCCTTACTTTAACACACTACACGAATGGTTCACCACAAATAAGCTCAAAATAGCCCCAGCCAAATCTACAGTGACCCTTCTCACAAACCGGACAGCAGAACACAGTCATTCCACACCTCACTATAAACAACACTCCCCTACCACACACACACACACAAAATCCTTGGTGTAACATACAGTACATCAATGTCATTTAAATAACACATCACAAACATCAGAAATAGATTAAAACCTAGACTCAGTGCCTTGAGGTCACTTGTCCATACAACATTTGGGCACAACAAAGAAACCACCACCACAGTATACAAACAATATATATGTTCAGTGATGAATTATGCAAGCTCAGCTTGGGCTCCTAACCTCACTAAAACACACTATAACACTCTTCAGACCATACACATAATAATACTCATAAAAATAATTACAGGCTGCACAGCTACTACGCCTACAGACCACCTACACCAAGAAACCAAAGTCCTCAAAGTCAAGGATCATCTAGACATGAGAGGCACCTAAATTCTCGCTGCAGCCTCCACAAACCCACAACATCCACTACACTACATGGCAGCACATCCACACACACACACACACACTGAGGAACATCGAAACAATACCCAGCACATGCACAAATACTGTCATCTCTCCCCTCCTGCCTGCCTCAGAATATTCATGCTCAAATCACTTTCCGTTCCATTCAGTCACTTAAAGACAACACACATCTGCATGCACTTCCACCTGATATCCATCCTTCTGAATCCTATCTCCCTCGTGAAGACAGGGTCCACCTGGCCAGACTGAGATGTGGGTATCATCCAGCCCTCTAAAGTTATCAGAAGAGGCTGGATGACTCTGTCGCTGATGCCTGTCCAAGATATAACACAGCACCCCATACAATTAAGCACATCATGGAAGACTGCATTGCACACAATCACCTACTCCAACAACACAACATACACTCCTTGAGAGCTCTGTGGGAAAGCCCGGTTTCAGCCTTGGCCTTCCACAGGGACTCGGGGCTGTTCGGCCAGACTGCCTAGGGAACAACTACTACTACTACTACACTCCTCTGCAACCTGTCAATAAGGGTATGATCTCATTATTTAAAGCATGATATACCAGGAGGTGTGTGCAGCAGTTAGTGGCAGTGATGGTGTAATGGGGTGTCACTACTTAGAGGCAGAGCGGAGATTCTCTCTTTTTCTCATTGGTAACCTGCGTGCCTATGAAGTGCAAGGGCCTGAGGTAGAATCTCGGCCAGGACAGTGTGATTAATTTGTTAAGTTTCAGTTCGGTTATTACATTGGTTGGCAGCGGTGTGGGTTGTGAGGTGAGGCTTGGAGGGCACTGATGTTGTTTTTGACAGTGTCTTAGTCCTTACATCCTGGGGATGGGCTATCCGGTGTGGTCCGCAGCTCCCCCAGTGATGGCCTCTGATGGTATGCTACCGTGCATTCGAAACTGACCAAATTAATCACCAAGGAGAGAAAAGAGTGATGTAATGGGGTGTATAACAGCCCACATTGTAGAGGCAAAGCAGGGATCCTCTCTTTTTGCTCAGTGGTAAAGTGTGCGCCTGTGAAGCGCGAAGGCCTGAGATCGAACCTCGGTCAGGACAGTGTGATTGCTTTGTTAAGTTTCAGTTTGGTTATAACAGTGAAAGATGGGAGGCAGACTCTAAAGGATATTTGGAAGGGCTTCACCATCGAGCATTCCCTTGAAAGCATCAAACTGTCTTGGGAAGAGTGACATCCTCAAACATGAATGGTGGATGGTGAGTGCTGTGGCCTGAGGCAGCATGAAGTTTCCATGATTTCCTCACTGATGAAATGCCCACAGTTCCCCACCAGATTGCTACCCAGGTGCAGGAGATTGGCTTTGAGGGGGTGGGCGATGATGATTTGGCAGACCCCTTTGATTCCCATGCCCAGGAACTTACCAAAGATGACCTGTTCCTCCAGGATGAGCAATGGGACCAGGAAGCAAGTGAGGAGCCAAAAGAACTGCCTCAGCCTACCTAAGAGCTGACATCAAAATTCCTGGCAGAGATAATGACACAGCAACAATACACAGCTAACTTGGTGGTGGACCATGACTCAGATGGAAAGAACTTTGCATTGCAAGGCAAAGATCTTGGTTGCAATAAGTGTGTACAAGCAGGTATAAACAAAAGAAGGCCAAAGCTGCACAGACAACATTTATTGTTTTTTTTGTGATAAAGCACTCTCCAGCTGCAGAACCTTAGATGTCCACTTGCTCAAAAAAATTTTCCAGGTGTTTCCGACTTCTGCCTCCAAGAGCAAGGCTCTTCTGTGTAAAGGTAAGGCTATCCTTGAGTGCCACCAATTCTCCAGCCGCTCCCTCTTTTTCAGCCATACAGTCTTCTCACATCACAGACACCCAGTCTCCAGTCTCCAAGAAACTGAGGAGGAGGGACAACTTTGGTCTGTCTTGCAACTTTAACCATCATTTTCTTTCTCATGCCTCGGGGAGAGAAAAAGAGCCAGCCCTGATGGTGGTGAAGAGACTTAATGATGGCTAAACAAAACACATGTGCACTGTACAAGTACCTGTAGTGGCTTCAGCATAGTCCACATTCACAGTTTTTGAGGGCATTTCAGCTTAGGCAAGGCATATTTATGGCTGTCATTATAGTATATCCTATATAATTATTATGTTTCTGTCAGTAGCTAGAAAGTATTATACATACTTAGAAAGCTGACTGTCATCAAGCTAATTACTCCTTCAGTTTTCTTCCATGACCATAGTTATGCATTATTACAGGAAGGCATATGCTGCGTAGTGTCCTGCTGCACAATGTCTGTTTCCTTTAACATCTGGGGATCCATAAAAAATTTAAAAAAATAAATCCAAAGAACAGAACACAACGAGTTTGTGCGGGCACAAAGCAGTGATCCTATGTGATGGCCGGCCAGCATCTCAAAACAAAGCGATTACATTGCCAGCCATATGATATGCATGTATAACCTTTACAGACACACTATAATACTGTTCATATGTCTTAATATTTTTCTTTTTTCCCTACTTACCTAATAGCAGGAAAGAATGTACCAAAAAGCAGCAAAAAGTTTACTGGCGAGCAATAAAAGGTTTACTGTATAACAGTTCATCAACACCAGCCACAGGTAGCCACCTCTAGTTGCATGTTTACTGCTGCCTTCAGGTGTTCTTGTGCATCCTTGCATCAGGTTTACATAACTTTACATATTGTATTATTGTCTTAATTTGTTTTTTTATACTGTACTGTACTTTAAAAGTAATGTACAGTATATATCATATACCTGTATATATAGGCCACTTTTGCTCAGCTGGTGGGTTAGGTCCTTTTATTAGCGCAAGCCTCGAAAGGTGGGCCGGGCGACTTTGACCAATTGGTAGGGAGGTGGACGGCCATATTTGCTCAGCTGGTGGGTTAGGTCTTTTTACCAGCACGAGCCTCAAGAGGCAGGCCGGGCGACTTTGATCATTCGGTAGGGAGGTGGATGGCCATTTTTGCTTATCTGGTGGGCTTGGGTCTATTACCAGCACACGGCCAGAGAGTCCGGCTGGCTGCCCAACCATTTACAGTACTGTATACAGTATACAGTACAGTGCATAAGTTACGGTGGTTGCCTGATGTCCAGATCAGTTGACTTCTTATTTTTCAGAACATATCATCGACATTAAGCAGCAGTGCATGGCTATACATGTTATTATTTTGTGTTTATTAGATGTATCCATCCATCCATCATCCAATCCTATGTTACTCCAGGAGGAGTGTAGGAGCCTGGGGCTAGGCAAGTTGGTCCTACTAACCTTTATTCTCCCTAAATATCCCTACACAAGTTGGTAATGGTCAGTTAACCTAATCTCCCCTTTTCCCATTGGTTCTGTACTTTGCTATACAGCCATTCACCTAACAAGCAGATGTTCATTAACATATCTATTCTTAACTTCGGGACCTGCCTGTATTTTAGAGGTAACAGCAGCTTTGCTTATTTTCATCATGCCATTTGTGCTTCAGACTGCAATGTCTTTAATGTCTGATGGTGCATCTTGCACTGTCCCACCATTCCCAAGACCCTTCCTGTCCCATTCAGTTTTTCATTGGAGTAGACTGTAGCACCTGTCGAGCAGGGCAGTACTCCCAAGGTGGATGGAAAGCTGATGACAGGGAGAGCTGGAGCTCCTGTTTCATCGGCCCTCAGGACTAGTTCCTGACCATCCCCCTTTGTTGAACTTTTTCAGTGTCCCAGTAACACAGAGAGTAGGCCAGCATGCTCTCCAATACAAGTTTCTCTAACTGTCAACACCAAACTACACGCACACTGCACACTACACTTCCTTTTCAAAATTCAACAAAAATGGCATCTAGACACCAAGCCTTGGAGTCCCCAGGGGGGTAGGGACCATAAATGCCCCCATCATCCGCCCCTCTCCCGATAACAACTCTAGGAGCTGCCTGGAACCACAGTCTGACTCTCTCCCTCTTCATTTCTGCAACATTCGCGGCCTTTCCTCCAACTTTCGCCCTGTTGAACACCACCTCTCCTCCTCTAAACCTCACCTTCTCTTCCTCACTGAGACTTAGCTGTCTGAGGCAGCTGACAGCAAACCGTTTTCTGTATCCTCCTACTTTCTCTATACTCATTTCAAAGCCAAAGGTGGCTGTTGTGTATATGTACGCAACGATCAATCTTGCTCACATGTTCCTGAACTTGATTCTTCTGTATTCTCTACGCTCTGGCTTCGGCTCTCCTGTCATTCTCTGACTAAATATATCTGTGCTGTTTACTTATCTCCTAATTCTACTGACTATCAAAAATTCTTTGACTATCTTACTTTTATGATGGAACACATTCTATCCATTTCTCCTTTCTCTGAAATCTCCATTCCAGGAGATTTCAGTGTTCATCACCACCTTTGGCTTTCCTCTCCTTTCACTGATCCACCTGGTGAACAAGCCTACATCTTTTCTATCCTTAATGACCTCGAGCAGCTTGTACAGCACCCTACCCATATCCCTGACCGCCTTGGAGAGAGTTCCAACATACTTGACCTCTTCCTAACAACTAATCCTTGTGCTTGCACTGTTAATCTTTTCTCTCCGTTGGGCTCCTCCGATCATAACCTTATTACCTTAACCTGTCCTATTGCTCCGGTACGGCCTGTGAACCCTCCGAAGAAACACCGTCTGTGGCAATTTGGAGCTGCGGATTGGCTGGCCCTCAGGCAGTACTTCTTTGATTTTCCTCGGAAAGATTATTGCTTCCATGGTCAGGAGCCATCTGAGCGTGCCTTGCGCATTACGGAGGTTATTTTCTCGGCCATGGAAACATACATTCCTTTCTCATATCCTTTGTCTAATGCAAGAAAGCCTTGGTTTAATCACGCTTGTTCTAATGCTGTCCGCAACAAGGAGAGGGCCTATAAAAGGTACCGGAGCCAACCCTCCCCTGAATCACATCTTTTTATATTTCTGCCCGGAATCGTACAAGTCTGTTCTCCGCCCTGCAAAAAATAATTTCATCCGTGCTAAATGCTTTCAACTCTCCAACCCGAATTCTTCTCGCTCCTTCTGGCACCTTGCCAGAAACCTTTCTAACAACTTTACCTCATCATCCTTCCCTCCTCTTTTCTACTCTGATGGCTCTGTAGCTATTTCTTCTACTGATAAAGCAGATCTCTTTGCCCAGACTTTCTCCTCCAATTCCACCTTAGACGATTCCAGTGCTGTTCCTCCATCACTTCCCTCCCTCTGACTTCGTCATGACTGACATTAAAATTTCTTCAGCAGATGTATTTTCTGCCATCACTGGCCTCAATACTAACAAGGCATATGGGCCTGTTGGAGTCCCTCCTGTTGTCCTCAAGAACTCTGCTTCTGTGCTTTCACTCTGCCTAGGTAAGCTCTTTCACCTTTGTCTATCAACTTGTATGTTTCCTTCCTGCTGGAAGTTTTCTCTCATTTAGCCAGTCCCAAAGAAGGGTGACCATTCCCAACCCTCTAACTATCGTCCAATTGCTTTAACATCCTGTGTCTCAAAAGTTTTTGAGTCAATTCTTAACAGAAAAATCTTTAGGCATCTCTCCTGTCACAGCCTTCTTTTTGATCGTCAGTAAGGGTTCTGTCAGGGATGCTTCACTGGCGATCTTCTCACCTACCTTTCAGACTCCTTGTCATCCTCCTTTCGGGACTTTGGCGAAAGCTTTGCCATTGCACTTGACATCTCAAAGGCTTTCGATCGAGTCTGGCATATATCTTTAATTTCCAATCTGCCCTCTTACGGTTTCTATCCTTCTATCTGTGCCTTCATCTCTAGCTTCCTTTCTGGTCGTTCTATATCCGCTGTTATGGGCGGCCATCATTCTTCTCCTAGATCTATCAACAGTGGTGTTCCTCAGGGCTCTGTCCTATCACCAACTCTCTTGGTTTTATTCATCAATGACCTTCTAAGCTGTACATCTAACCCTATCCATTCATACACTTATGATTCCACCCTTCACCTTTCCATTTGATTCCTGCAGCATCCATCTCAGCAGTTACTTCAGCAAACAAGGGATGAGGCTAAGGCACTCCTAATGTCTGACTTGGCTCGTATCTCTGACTGGGGTAAAAATAATCTTGTTGTTTTTAATGCTTCAAAGACTCAGTTCTTACACCTTTCAACCCGACAAAATCTTCCACAGGATTACCCACTAATGTTTAATAATGTCCAGCTCAGTTCTTCATCATCCTTGAACATGCTTGGGGTTTCATTCACTCGGGATTTATCTTGGAAAGAACATATTACATCTCGTGAAATCTGCTTCAAGGAGATTAGATGTGCTAAGCCGACTCTGAACTTTCTTTACCCCTGCACAGTTGTTGACTCTGTACACGAGTTTTATTTGTACCTGTGTAGAGTACAACTGTCATGTGTGGGGAGGATCTCCAAATACAGCTCTTCGGTAGGGTGGAATCAAAGGCTTTTCGTCTCATTAACTCTCCTCCTCTTACTGATTCCCTTCAACCTCTGTCTCATTGCCGCACTGTTGCATCTTTATCTCTATTCTATTGCTACTTCAATGATCACTGTTCCTCAGAGCTGTCTGCTTTCATCCCTCCACCTCTACAATGGGCATGTAGCACCCATCTAGCAACAAACTCTCATCCCTTTTCTGTCCAGCTCTCTAATGCAAGAGTTAACCATTACTCCCAGTCCTTCATTTATACAACTGGTCAACTCTGGAACTGTCTTCCTGTGTCTGTATTCCCTGCTTCCTATGATCTCCAGTCTTTCAAACGCAGTGTGTTCAGGCATCTTGAAATGAACGGGTCTTGAATTTGACTCTCATATTGTTTTTATTTTTTTTGGGAAGGAACAGTATGCAGGCCCATGGCCTTTGGTTCCTTCCCTGCATTAAAAAAAAAAAAAGAAATGCCCATGGTGTTCACATAATGCTGCCTTTGTCCTCATTTTTAACAACCAGTATTCTTGTATCTTGCCGGACTGGTTGTTCACTCACCACATTCAGGAAACTGTACTGTTTCCATAATGTTGGAGGGCATTATTTCTTTATTACTCTTGGATGGCTTTGATCATTGTTGGTGGAGACCGCAAATCTCCGAGCCTCCTTGTTCCCAGATCCACAAAAAGGGTCCATGTTTGAACTTTCACCAAGGTAAAAAAATTTTCTTACAGGTTTCAAGAGCTGCATGTACACATCTGAAAATTCATGTTTCACTCTCATATGACTTATGGTTACTGCAATATCCTTCGTCAAAGAACATCAGAAATAAAAATTTGTTACTCCTCGTGTATAGAGAGAGGACAAAAAAATGCACCAAAGTAAATTTTGGTCTTATAGATTTGAATAGCTTGATTTTACACGACAGAAAATATATATTTCACTTTCACATGTCTAATGGTTACTGCACAATCAACTGTCAAAATTTTTTTTTAAGTCACTCCTCACTATGAGTGAGGATGGGATGTCCCAAAGAAATAAGAGGGAACAGGGAGATGGAGGGAGTGTGGGGGGGTCATCAGGAGAGGGGGAAAGGGAGGGAATATGTCTGTCACAAACACCCAATATTGTCTACAGGGGGTATGGAGATAGTTTGGGTGGGAGGGGACACAGAAGGCAGGATCCAATGGGGCAAAGGGAGGTGGAGAGATGGCTTGGGGAAGTGGGAATCCTCACACCTGGGTAGGAGCGCCAAATCATGTCTTCCACCATCTGATCTCTTAGTTCCCATTGGCCAGGTCCCATATACGTCACTAACCTGCCCCATTCTTCCGACGTATGATGCATGTCACAACTTTTTTTCAAGCTGAGACCTCCCTACTCACATCATACGTCATGCAATTGAAAGGCCCATCATTCGCACATTTTTCAAGATTCGTGGATGATTTTTGGTAAGCATATGTGGGAAACCTTCCTCTTCCCCCAGCCATGCGGCAACACTGCCCGACCCTGTGTAACCCCCTTCCCCCTTCAGGGGGTGCGCCATTTTCTCTCAACTCACCTGTTACCAGTGACCTGGCCAGTATGGACACGTAGCACCATGGTCTGTCCTACAACGAAATTCAAGGAGAAAGTGATTCCTGATGTGGAGGACAACGATTACATGGCACCGGTGTTAGTAATGAACAGAAGTAATGAGGAAGTTACATCGCCAAGGTAGGTGCAGTATGTTGATGTGTTTGGTGAGGGAACAATGCTTATATCGCTCATATTATTGTGTGAAAAGCAATATACTTTTGTACTACACATAAATTCGTACCAAATGAATAAATATCTATGAGGCTGAGTGGTTTTGGTTAAGTTTCCATCGCATTGGGAGCGTCTTTTATGGAGCGCAGCACCATAGAAAACGGTAGCCAGGCAAGGGGCCTCTCACCTGTTTAGGACATTTTTAACTTCAGGTAAGTGCTTTCTCACTGAATTTTCGATGTTTCTCACCAAAAGCAGACGTTTGAGCCAAAAAAAGATAAGTTGAAAATTGGTCAGGTTCTGGGGGTGGGTTGGGTAAAAAAGTGGGCGGTATAGGGCGGGTTAAAGAGGTGGTGCTGCCTACCACCAGTTTTTTATACCCTCTGTACCATCGACAGCCATAGGACTTTATGCGACATTTTCCATAACTGTCGTTCGACAGCCATAGGTCTTTAGGGGGTTAAATAATAGAAAAGAAATTAATGGAGCACTTATATAAAACTGATAACCTGTGAGATGACCCATGTTACTTAGGCACTCTTTGAGATGGTCAGGGACAGAATCAACCAGGTTCTGGAGGTGCACAGGGTCCAAATGTTGTATGTCCTCTTCATGAACTTCACTCAGAGCATGACCCAAAATGTGTCAGGCTGCCTTAGCTCCCTCTTGACGATAGGCAATAGGTCTTCTGTTTGGTTAGAGGTTTGGAGAATTTCCAGACCATTTCTCCAGTACCTCAACCTAGCAATCCCTGAGCCAGGTACTGACATCTCAGGCTGTGTGGCAAGGAGCCTTGCCATTCATAAAAATGTCCATCTGGCACCACTCAAAACACTCAGGAAGGTGGCCACATGGCAGCCGTAAGTATTTATTTCTGTTCATCATTTCATTGTGTGGCAGTGCAATATGCTGTCCTGCTCCATGGTAACTTAGGCACCCAATACCATCATGCTATCTGGTGTTTAACACTTTTCCTGGTGTAGCTCGGGTTGAATGAGTCGCTGCCCATCTGCAGTAAATGTTGCTATGTTAATTTCCAGTCACTGTGAAGGTCAGCTTATCTGATCACAGAGTGGTCTTCCACTTGTCTGTATCCCATCCAGTATGGCATGTCAAAAATAGATCCTGTGCTTCACTTGCTGACATGTAAGAAGGAGTTTAACCAGAGGGTGGCAGCTGTGATAACCAAGATTGTTATGAATTATTCTGGAGGTTACATGTATGGACACATCAGATAGTATACAAAGGTTTCTTGCTTTCACATCCACTTGATGATGGATACTGTTGTGAGTTTGCTGTATTGTCTTGCATGGCCTGCCATTTTAAGGAGTATGGACAGGAACATCATGGCTGCCTGAGTCCTTGAACTGTTTGATCCAATTTTGCACTGTCCTCTCTGCCAATCCCACATATCCTAATATTTCTTTACCTGGTGCTGGGAGATTGTGCTCTTCAGCTGATCAGGATTAGAGTGGTAGTTCTTGGCCATACTGCGAGAAAACTCCACAGAGTATGTGCAAACTTCAGGCAAAAAGAGAGTAGGAATGTGAAGGACACATGTGTTTATCTCCACTCTATCATTGTCCAGTGGCTACTGAACTGTCCCTCTGACTCATATTTGGATGACAGATGCCCAGACTTACTGCTAGACATCCGATAACTTACTTCCACTAGACTGGGTAAAAACAAAGGGAGGATGAATTTGCTAAAATTATGTGTGAGGATATTTTACCGTAAGAATTCACGACGATCACCGCAGAAGGTGACCTGCATTAAAGTTACATCATACCTGTATTTCTTGATGGTAACTGTAGCTTCCCAGCATCCTTAAAACTCAGAGAGGGGAGTTTAGTAGCAGTCTTATAAGTTCTGTAACTGGCTAGGTGGTCACCCTGTTGTATAATATCTGTTGAGGCTTACTAGAATTACTTCTTTTTGAAATTTAACCCCTCAAGTCATCATTGCACTGTAGTGTACTTCATCCACCCATGGCATGCATTGTAGCTAATAACAACATTTGAATCAAGAAACATAATAGCTGGAATTTAAATGACTCTGGATATATTGTATTCTTTGTCATCGAGGGGTGTAGCAAAGCATATGTATGGCTGCAGTTTAGTGTATCTGAAGTAATTTCCATGTCTCTAACTATAGCTACAATGTGTTAAATATATCAGGGAAGCTGACTGTTTTCTTTATATATGCAAACATACAGAAATGACAGTGAGTAGATGGATGTGTAGAGCATCCTTCAGTGCGAGGCCTGGGGGGGACTAGGATCACAATTGAAGAGTTGAAAGGAAAAATGGGACTGGAGTGTACTTGTGTTGTGATGAGGGGTAGACTGAGAAAGTTTGGGCATGTTGAAAGGATGGAGGAGGAGAGTTTGGTGTCAAAGGTGAGAACTGTGAATGTCAAGGGTAGGGTTGCAAGAGGCAGACCGAAGAAGACCTGAGACGAGATCATAGAGTGTGAGCTCAGTGACAAGGGACTGAATAGGGAGACTGCCGGAGATTTAGCAGCACGGAGAGCCATCGTTAGGTGACCAAGGCCAGTGCATGCAAGCATGTTGGAGCCTTTATAAATGATACGACAGTTGTACTAATACAGTAATCCCTCAGTTATCAGACATAATAGAGCCAAAGGCATGTTCAGTTAGTGGCATTGTCTGGATAATGAACTCTACCCAGACCCTACCTATACCCACCTCCAACCTATACCTAACCTATTTGTACAGTACCTCTGCTTACTTTGGCAGTGTTTTCTGGTCATTCAGGCATATTTAGACATCAAAACACACATAGGAGTATCGAAAATAATTTTTAACACCAAGAAAGCCATACAAAAAAACACTGAAAACCAAAAAACACCCTGCCTATAAATTTCTATATGTACAGTACCCTTTCTAAGTTTGTCAGTGTTTTCCAGTCATTTTGCCATATTTAGACATCAAAACACACTTAGGA
>JAGKTI010012400.1:0-13232 GCA_018397915.1 Birgus latro
ACACAAAGAAACAAACACACATACACACACACACAAAGAAACAAACAAACAAAACAATGCACAGACTGAGAGACAGACTGATAGACAACACACACACACACACACACACACACACATACACACACACACACACAAACAAACAAACAAACAAAACCATGCACAGACTGACAGACAAACAGACACAGATACACACACACACACACACATACAAAGAAACAAACAAACAAAACCATGCACAGACTGAGAGACAGACTGATAGACACACACACACACGCACACACACACACAAAACCATGCACAGACTGACAGACAGACAGACTGACAGACACACACACACAAACAAACAAAACCATGCACAAACTGACAGACACACACACACACACACACAAAACCATGCACAGACTGACAGACAGATAGACACACACACATACACACACACAAACAAAAAACAAACACACACACACAAACACACACGCACAGACACGCACGCACGCAAGCATCTTTATCTCTCTTCTATCGCTACTTCAATGGCCACTGTTCCTCTGAACTGCCTGCTTGCATCCCTCCACCTCTACGACGGGCACGTAGTACCCGTCTAGCAACAAACTCTCATCCCTTTTCTGTCCAACTCTCTAATGCAAGAGTTAACCGTTACTCCCAGTACTTCATTTATGCAACTGGTCAACTCTGGAACTGTCTTCCTCTGTCTGTATTTTCTACATCCTATAATCTCCAGTCTTTCAAACGCAGTGTGTCCAGGCATCTCGAAATGAACGAATCTTGAATTTGGCTCTCTTTTGTGATGTTTTTGTTTATTATAGGAAGGAACGGTTTGCGGGCCCATGGCCTTTGGTTCCTTCTTCCTTGCATAAAAAAAAAAAAAAAAAAAAGCACACGTAAGCACTCAACGCATGAGGCCTGGGGTGACCGTTGTTAACGTTTTTGTTTTACTGTCAACGTTATATTGCATTAATTTTTACTGCAGCGTTTTCATAGTTATATTATATAATTTTTTACATATCCTAATGTTTTACGATTGTGTATTAGTAATGTGACTATGAGTGTAAAGTATGAGGATAGCTTGAGATGTAATTGCCAGTTGAGAATAACGAGTGGAAAGTATGGGGGAGGGTTGGGACCTGGGGTACAGGCCGGTGGAGCTCGTTTCGTCCCCCTCTCCCCTCTTCCTTGGGTATGTAAGGGTAGGAAGGAGGCACTCCTGGGGCGTGGCTGGAGTTACCCTCCAGCCACTGCACTGGTGTATATTTGTCCGGGGGATGGGCTCTGCCCCCCCCCCCCCCCCCCCACCGTCCCCTCTCCCCCTGCCGAGGACGCCCCCCTGTTTTTTTGGGGGGGGGGGCCCTGCCCCCCCCCCCCCCCCCCGNCTCTGACGGGCTCTCCACACCGAGCCCGTGCCACATCAGTGTGGCGAATCTAAAAAAAAAAAAAAAAAAAGCACTCCTGGGCAGAAATTAGTGATCGTGAGTGTACCTAGGAGGAAAATATGGAAGCTGGGAAACCAATCAGTAAGGGATGCCTTTTATAGTGAGATGAGGAGAGTGGTGGATGAACAGGAAGCCGTAGATAGAGGCGTTAATGAACAGTATAGAGCCCTTAAGAACAACCTCTTGAGAGTTACCGATGCAATATGCGGTTGGACAAGAGGCCCACCAAGACATATAAGTAACTTGGTGGTGGGATGAGGGTGTAGAAGCTGCAGTTAAGGAGAAAAGAAGGCTTGTCCGGGATTGGAAGAATGGTGGTAACAAGGAGGAGTACTTGGCTGCCAAGCGCAGGGCTAGAAGAGAGGTATACAGTACAGGGCGAAGTCTGAGTCACAGAGACTTTTACTTGATAATCTAAATCATGGAGAAAGGAAAAATATGATTTTTAGGGTGGCAAATCAGGTGAAGAGGGATAATCGGGACATTGTAGGTGAGCAGTGTGTGAAGAATGATGAAGGAAGGGTAGTGGTGAACAGTGAGGATATTAAAGATGCATGGAGAGAGCATTATAGCCCATTGTTGAATGAGGAGTTTGATTGGGATAGAGAAGGTTTGGAGCCCGCTGATCCAGTGTTTGGCCCTTGGCCTTTGATTGACGCTGCTACTGTGAGTCAGGCAATAGGCAGGATGCGGGTGGGGAAGGCGGCAGGTGTGTCTGGGTTGACTGCCGAAATGTTGAAGGCCTCAGGAGTTACTGGGGTGAGGTTAGTCACTGACCTGATAAATAGGATTATATATGAGTGTGTTGTCCCAGATGATTGGCTGAGGAGTGTAATTGTAAATGTGTACAAAGGAAAGGGTGATGCCCTGGAAAGGGGAAATTACAGATGTATAAAGCTCTTAGATCAGATAATGAAAGTAATGGAGAGAGTTCCTTGAAGGTATGATTAGAGAAAGAGTGAATATCGATGAGATGCAGTTTGGGTTTATGCCAGGCAGGGGGACCACTGATGCCATATTCATTGTTCGTCAGCTTCAGGAAAAATATATTGGAAAGAAAAGGGAATTGTATTTTGTTTTTGTTGATTTGGAAAAGGCCTTTGACAGAGTCCCTAGAGAGGTGGTGAAGTGGGCAATGAGAAAGCTAGGGTTGTAAGAATGGCTGGTTAGGGTGGTTATGGCCATGTACATGGATGCTCGCACCCAGGTAAGAGTGAATGGAGCTTTGAGTGATGAGTTTTCCGTGAATGTTGGTGTGCATCAGGGGTCAGTTTTGAGTCCCTTGTTGTTTATCATGGTGCTTGAAGCCCTCTCACGTGACTTTAGAGATGGACTTCCATGGGAGATGTTGTATGCTGATGATTTGGTGTTGATTGCGGAGAATGAAAAGGAGGCGGAGGAAAGATTTAAGAAGTGGAGAGATGGTATGGGGTACAAGGGCTTAAGGGTAAATGCAGATAAAACAAAAGTGATGATATCTAGGGTTGGTGGCGGTACAATCAGAGGAGAGGGAGAGTGGCCATGTGCAGTTTGCCACAAGGGTGTGGGAAGTAATTCCATCTTGTGTAGTGTTTGTGATAAGTGGGTGCACAAGAGATGTAGTGGTATTAGAGGTAGACTGCGAGATGATGCTGATTTCATGTGTGCGGCGTGTCGGGGAGAGCAGGTGGAGATTGTTAGGTGTGAGAAGGTTGAACTTGCAGGTGAGTCTCTTGAGTGTGTGGAGGAGTTTCGTTATTTGGGAGACATGTTATGTGCCGGAGGTGGGGCTGGAGTTAGATCGGTTGCTAGGGTGAGAAGTGGTTGGAAGAAGTTCAGGGAGCTGTTGCCTCTCCTGACATTGAGAGGACTCTCCTTACGTGCTAAGGGGTCTTTGTATGCAGCATGTGTTAGGAGTGTGATGCTGTTTGGTAGTGAGACCTGGGCAGTAAAGGAAGAGGATATTCGCAGGTTTAAACGTACAGAAATGACAATGATTAGGTGGATGTGCAGTGCGTCCCTGCGTGCAAGGCCTGGGGGAGGGCTGGGTTTACGATGGAAGAGTTGAGAGGTAGGATGGGACTGGAATGTATTGGTGTTGTGATGAGGAGATGTAGGCTGAGTAGTTTGGACATGTGGAGAGGATGGGGGATGATAATTGGGTACAGAGGGTGAGAGGTGTTAATATTGGGGGAGGGGTTGGGAGGGGTAGACCGAGAAAGACATGGGACGAGGTCATTAAGTGTGACTTAAGGGTTAAGGGACTGAACAGGGAGGCTGCCAGGGATCGAGCAGCGTGGAGAGCCGCCATTAGGTGACCAAGGCCGACGCATGCAAGCATGTTGGAGCCTTCAAAAACGAAAACGAAAACGAAAACGAAGTTAAGCAAACTGAAAGTGTTATGCTCTGTGTTTTATGGCGCGACTTCTCACTCCGTAACACACAGGCTCAAACCTCAGGTTTTCTGCTGTGTTTGATGGCGCGACTTCTCACACCATAAGCCACAGGCACAAGCTTTTGGGGTCCTAATTGCACGACCGAGTTAGAACATATACCAAAGAAACAGGGCAAAAGCACAGGCAAACTAGTATTGCACATATACTCGTATTAACTAGATTGACGGACACAGTACAGTATAGAATATTTCATGTGGCACTTACAGAATCCCTTGCAATACATTTAAGGCAACACACAACATAGCAGAGTGGCACATGGGGAGTTATAAGTCTGCGGCTCACTAGGTGTCCCGATTGGGGCTGCGTGTAGAGTTCTGGTCTTTTTCGGGCCAAATAACAGTCTTCACTATATTTCCCTCGTATCACCATGGAGGCACTGAACCTTTATACTGGTGAGAGTTCACTGAGAGTCACTGGCGAGGTCACTGTTTATTCTACTCACAAACTGGGGCAAGTGGGAGGTACGAGAGGATGTCACTCACAGTGGGGTGCACAGGGGTCACACTGAGGAGGAGGAACTTCACAAGGGACTGGTTTCACTGGGGAGCATTATGATGGAAGAAAACACAGTTCGGGTGGGGCGTCAGGAGGAAGGGGACACTCACGCTCTCGGGGGGTTCAAGTGGTGGCTTGGTGTAGAAAGGAGGCCGCCTGGAGATAGTGGGGTCGCCTCATGTCGGGGACTCCCAGCAGGCATAGTGGGAGATTCGCCTTGGGTCAGCCGGGAGGTGGCCTCGGGAGTAGTCAGGCCCTCGGGACTGGGGCCGAACAGGGCCAAGAGGCAGGTGGCCCTCCATATGGCTCATGACATCGTTGGGGTATGGAGGGCACCTTGGGGCCCAGAGCAGCCCAGGGAGGAGGGTGCGCCCCTCGGTGACTGAGGACTGAGGTCTCAGTGGGGTGAGGAGGCCGTCAGGAGTCGCCTGAGGCCGCAGTGTCCCGGCGAGTCCGCAGCTTCAGCGGCCGGGTCAAGAACGGCTGGACAGACTGGATCCCCATGACAGGTCTGCTCCACACACTCTTCCACGACGAATCTGTAGGGAAGAGATCTCCACCCCAGGTAGTGTGAGGAAAGGTAGAAAGGCGTCTCACTCGGCCACAGGAGGGTTGGGCCAGGCCAGAGACTTGCTCCTCTACAGAAGCCTCCGGCATCATGGAGGAGGGGGAGCCTGAACTCACTCCCTCAGCTTGGCAGGCCCTACGGGCACCGCTGCAACTCTACGCCGGGGAAGGAGCGGATCCAGCAGCTCCTCGGGCCTGACAAGTCCTGTGGACGCTGCCGAGGCGCCATGACAGAGGGGAGGAGGAAGGGGATCCGGAGGATGCTCCTTCAGCCTGAGGAGTCCTGCGGACGTTGCCGAGGCACCTCTCGTTCCAAGGGCGGTGGGAGGGAGAGATCCAGCAGACACTCTCAGCTGGGCAGGTCCGGTGGACACCACCACGCTCCTGCTGGCAGCTGCAGACTACCCAATGGGTGACTCCACTATGGCAGGTCCAGTGGACGCTGCAAAGGCTCTGCTCCCTGTCTTAGGACGGACAGACGAGATCCGACGGACACTCTCACACTGGCTAGCCTGGCGACGTAATCATGCCTCCACTTCTGAAGGTGAGTGGCAGACGAGGAAGAGCTGGCGGTCACTCCCTCTCCAGTAAATCCAGCGGATGTTACTGGGTCACTGCGTAGGGCTGCTTGAAGGCAACTCTGACCCTGAGTCTGGTGATGGTTGTCACGGCCGGAAAGTAATGTCCCCAGACGGCTAACTCGGGTCTGGTCCGGTTGCAGGGAGGGGCTTATGGGAGAAGGTGAGGTGGGCCGTTATGGCCTGGTAGGCTGAGTCACCTGCCCGGTGTCTCCTGGTAAGGTGGTTGTTGCCTCCCCATCATGGTGGGTGGGGGAGTTGTCATTGGGGCGCATTTTAGAAAGTTTTTTTTTTTTAGTCCATGGAAGAAGGAAACAAAGGCTATAAGCCCACAAACTGTTCCTTCCAAGAATAAACAAAAACAATACAAAAGAGAGCCAAATTCAAGATGCATTCATTTTGAGATGCCTAGACACACTGTGTTTGAAAGACTGGAGATCATAGGAAGTAGGAAATACAGACAGAGGAAGACAGTTCCAGAGTTGACCAGTTGCATAAATGAAGGACTGGGAGTAACGGTTAACTCTTGCATTAGAGAGTTGGACAGAAAAGAGATGAGAGGTTGTTGCTAGACGGGTACTATGTGACCGTCGTAGAGGTGGAGGGATGCAAGCAGACAGTTCAGAGGAACAGTGGCCACTGAAGTAGCGAAAGAAAAGAGATAAAGATGCAACAATGTGGCAAAGAGACACAGGTTGAAGGGAGCTAGTAAGAGGGGGAGAATTAATGAGACAAAAAGTCTTTGACTCCACCCTATTGATAAGGGCTGTATGTGGGGATCCTCCCCACACATGAAAGTTGTACTCCAAACAGGTGAGAATAAAACCCGTGTATAAAGTCAACATCTGTGCAGGGGTAAAGAAGGTTCGGAGTCGGCTTAGCACACATAATCTCTTGGAAGGAGATTTCACATGAGGTGTAATATGTTCATTCCAAAATAAATCCCAAGTGAATGAAACCCCAAGCATGTTCAAGGATGAGGTAGGAAGGAGCTTGACATTATTAAACATCAGCAGGTACTCCTGTGGAAGGTTTTGTCGGGTTGATAGGTATAAGAACAGTCTTTAATGCATTAAAAACAAGATTATTTTTACTCCAGTCAGAGATACGAGCCAAGTCAGACATTAGGTGTGCCATAGCCTCATCCTTTGTTTATTAAAGTAACTGCTAAGATGGGCGTTGCGGGCACCGAATGGAAAGGTGAAGGGTGGAATCATCAGTGTATGAGTGGATAGGGTTAGATGTACAGCTTAGAAGGTCATTGATGAATAAAAGGAAGAGAGTTGGCAATAGGACAGAGCAAACGGTGGACGTCTACAACAGTGGCTATAGAACGACCAGAAAGGAAGCAAGAGATGAAGGCACAGATAGAAGGATAGAAACCATTAGAGGGCAGTTTAGAAATTAAAGATTTATGCCAGACTCGATCGAAAGCCTTTGAGATATCAAGCGCAATGGCAAAGCTTTCGCCAAAGTCCCGAAAGGAGGATGACCAGGAGTCTGAAAGGTAGGTGAGACAATCACCAGTGGAGCGTCCCTGACGGAACCCATACTGACGATCGGAAAGAAGGTTGTGATAGGGAAGCTGCTCTAAAATTTTTCTGTTAAGAATAGACTCAAACACTTTTGAAACACATGATGTTAAAGCAATTGGACGATAGTTAGAGGGTTGGGAATAGTCACCCTTCTTTGGGACTGGCTGAATGAGGGCAAAACTTCCAGCAAGAAGGAAAGGTACAAGTTGATAGACAAAGGCGAAAGAGTTGCACAGAAGCACAGTTCTTGAGGACAACAGGAAGGACCCCATCAGGACCATATACCTTGTTAGTACTGAGGCCAGTGATGGCTGAAAATACATCAGCTGAAGAAATTTTAATGTCAGCCATAAGGAAGTCAGAGGGGGGAAGTGCTGAAGGAACAGCACCGGAATCGTCTAAGGTGGAACTAGAGGAGAAAGTCTGAGCGAAGAGATCTGCTTTATCAGTAGAAGAAATAGCTACAGAGCCATCAGAGTAGAAAAGAGGAGGGTAGGATAGTGAGGTAAAGTTGTTAGAAAGGTTTTTGGCAAGGTGCCAGAAGGAGTGTGAAGAATTTG
Organism: Birgus latro; assembly: GCA_018397915.1. Classification (NCBI taxonomy): domain Eukaryota; kingdom Metazoa; phylum Arthropoda; class Malacostraca; order Decapoda; family Coenobitidae; genus Birgus; species Birgus latro. Next base: position 7,616 of record JAGKTI010012400.1, read on the forward strand.
AGTTAGATTAAAGGATTAAAGAATCCCTCGAGCTAGACCTTACAGTGAGATCATATAGCCCCGCTAGGTAACAGGAGGGCGCTACCCCTCCCGGCACGGCAGTCCCGGGTGCGGCTCGAACTCGCGACCCCCCTGTCCCGAGCTCGATGCTCTACCTCTGAGCCACCGTGCCCCCATAATTTGAGTTGGAGAGTTGGGAACATTTAGTGCGGATGAAATTATTTTTAGCAGAGTGAAGAACAGACTTAGCATGATTCCGGGCAGAAACATAAGAAAGATGTGATTCAGGGGTGGGTTGACTCCGGTACCTTTTGTAGGCCCTCTCCTTGTTGCGGAGAGCATTAGAACAAGCGTGATTAAAACAAGGTTTTCTTGCATTAGACAAAGGATATGAGAAAGGAATGTATGCTTCCATGCCCGACAGAATAACCTCCGTAATGCGTAAGGCACACGCAGATGGCTCCCGGCCATGGAAGCAATAATCATTCCAGGGAAAATCAAAGAAGTACTGCCTGAGGGCCTCCCAATCCGTAGCTCCAAAGTGCCACAGACGACGTTTCTTTGGAGGGCCCCCATGCTGCACCGGACCAATAGGACAGGTTAAGATAATAAGGTTGTGATCGGAGGAGCCCAATGGAGAGAAAAGACTAACAGTGTAAGCAGAAGCTTTAACATCCTGAGTCTCAAAAGTTTTCGAGTCTATTCTTAACAGAAAAATCTTAAAGCATCTTTCCTGTCACAACCTTCTTTCTGATCGTCAGTATGGGTTCCGTCAGGGACGCTCCACTGACGATCTTCTCCTGGTCATCCTCCTTTCGGGACTTTGGCGAAAGCTTGACATCTCAAAGGCTTTCGATCGAGTCTGGCATAAATCTTTAATTTCCAAATCTTTAATTTCCAAACTGTCCTCCTACTGTTTCTATCCTTCTATCTGTGCCTTCATCTCTAGCTTCCTTTCTGGTCGTTTTGTAGCCGCTGTTGTAGACGGCCATCATTCTTCTCCTAGACCTATCAACAGTGGTGTTCCTCAGGGCTCTGTCCTATCACCAACTCTCTTCCTTTTATTCATCAATGATCTTCTGAGCTGTATATCTAACCCTATCCACTCATACGCTGATTATTCCACCCTTCCCCTTTCCATTTGGTTTTCACAACGTCCATCTCAGCAGTTACTTCAACAAAAAAGGGATGAGGCTATGGCACACCTAATGTCTGATTTGGCTCGTATCTCTGATTGGGGTAAAAATAATCTTGTTATTTTTAATGCATCAAAAACTCAGTTCTTACATTTATCAACCCAACAAAATCTTCCTCAGGATTACCCACTAATGTTTAATAATATCCATCTCGGTCCTGCATCATCCTTGAACATGCTTGGGGTTTCATTCTCTCGGGATTTGTCTTGGAAAGAACATATTACATCTCTTGTGAAATCTGCTTCCAAGAGATTAGGTGTGCTAAGCAGATTCCGAACTTTCTTTACCCCTGCACAGTTGTTGACCTTGTACACGGGTTTTATTCGCCCGTGTATGGAGTACAACTCTCATGTGTGGGGAGGCTCCCCACATGCAGCTCTTCTCAATAGGGTGGAGTCAAAGGCTTTTCGTCTCATTAACTCTCCTCCTCTTACTGATTCCCTTCAACCTTTGTCTCTTCGCCACACTGTTGCATCTTTATTTCTTTTCTATCGCTACTTCAATGGTCACTGTTCCTCTGAACTGCCTGCTTGCATCCCTCCACCTCTACAATGAGCTCGTAGTACCCGTCTAGCAACAAACTCTCATTCCTTTTCTGTCCAACTGTCTAATGCAAGAGTTAACCGTTACTCCCAGTCCTTCATTTATGCAACTGGTCAACTCTGGAACTGTCTTCCTCTGTCTGTATTCCCTACTTCCTATGATCTCCAGTCTTTCAAACGCAGTGTGTCCAGGCATCTCGAAATGAATGCATCTTGAATTTGGCTCTCTTTTGTATTGTTTTTGCTTTTTCTTGGAGGTAACAGTATGTGGGCCTATGGCCTTTGGTTCCTTCTTCGTTGCATTAAAAAAAAAACAAGAAGTTGTAAGGAAGAGATCAAGTATGTTGCAGCTTTCTCCAAGGCGATCAAGGATACAGGTAGGGTGCTGTACAAGCTGCTCTAGGTCATTAAGGATAGACAAGGTGTAGGCTTGTTCACCAGGTGGATCAGTGAAAGGAGAGGAGAGCCAAAGGTGATGGTAAACACTGAAATCTCCAAGAATGGAGATTTCAGAGAAAGGAGAAATGGATGCAATGTGTTTCATCGTAGAAGATAGTTGAAGAATTTTTGATAGTAGAATTAGGCGATAAGTAAACAGCGCAGATACATTTAGTCAGAGATTGACAGCAGGAGAGCCGAAGCCAGAGTGTAGAGAATTCAGAAGAATCAAGTTCAGGAACACGAGAGCAAGATAGGTCGTTATGTACATATACACAACAGCCATCTTTGGCTTTGAAATGAGTATAGAGAAAGTAGGAGGATACAGAAAAGGGTTTGCTGTCAGTTGTCTCATACAGCTGAGTCTCCGTTAAGAGGAGAAGGTGATGTTTAGAGGAGAGGTGGTGTTCCACGGAAAGAAAATTTGAGGAAAGGCCGCGAATGTTGCAGAAATGAAGAAGTGAGTCAAACAGTAGTTCTAGGCATGAGTCATCACCGGTAGAGGGGAGGATGGTGGAGGCATTTGTGGGCCCCCCCCCCCCCGGGGACTCCCGAGGCACTGTTAGTTTTCGCCATTTTTCTTAATTTTGAAAAGGTAGTGTAGTGTGTACTGTGCATGTAGTCTGGTGGTGACAGTTAGAGAAACCTGTATTGGAAAGCATGTTGGCCTACTTTCCGTGTAACTGAAACACTGAAAAAGTTCGGCAAAGGCGGATGGTCGGGAACTAGTCCAAGGGGCTGATGAAACGGGAGCTCCAGCTATCCCTGTCATCAGATATCCATCCACCTCGGAAGTACTGCCCTGTTCGACTGGTGCTACAGTCTTTTCCACTTATAACAATGAGCGCAACCAAGATCCATTTTTGGAGGAAAGAAAAAAGTGGCCTTGCATGATCTGTTTCTCCTATATAGATAGATAGATAGATAATATTAATATATAATATAGATAGATACATGAAAAATCAATTTATTTATTCCCAGACACCTTAATCCCGTAAGGGGTGGCCACAAACAAATCGCCCCCATGTCGCCCTGCGCCCCCCCCCCGCCATTTCACTGCCCTGCTCCCAGCTCACACCCCTCTCTCTCATATTATTCATATACCTCTCCACCCCATCTCATCCTTGGCCTCCCCCTCCCTCTCCCCCCTCCACCTCACTCACATGCACTGTCCTCGTCAGTCTCTCACTCTACATCCTCTCCACATGGCCAAACCACCTCAATGTTTCTCATAACGCTTCCTATCACATCCACATCCACACCACAACACTCTTTTATATACTCATTTGTCAGTCTGTCTCTCCATGTGACTCCACAGGCTCCTCTCAAATAACTCATTTCCACTGCTCTCACTCTTGACTTCTGTCTCTCCAATAAGGCCAATGTTATGCTACGTATTTGTGGGTCGGTTTCTCGCCCTCAAATACGCAGGCTACAGTGGGTCCCTATTCTAGACTGGGAGGTAACTCCAAAGAGTAGGACTGGACACAAAAACCAGGCAGTAAGTATTACACACATGTATTCCAGATATTTCCCAAAGAACAATAGTACATCACAATATATTACAACTGGGTTGGTCGGGGGTAGGTTAACTCTGTACACAAATGGAGTCTGTCACTATACCTTCTGGTAGAGTATGGTACTATTTACCTGACACTTATGGCACATACAATATACTTATAATTTAGGACACAGGAATGAATTTACTATAATTTCCTAAACCCGTATAGCACTGGACGGCACTGTATATGAGTTACGTTAACACCTGTGTCACAGGTACCTGGTGGCCGGAAGTCTATCTCAGGTAGTGTTGCCCGTAGTGATCACTGGCAGGGGGAACTGTGATATTTTGGGTATATCTTGACTAACGTGTCTGGACACAGGGGTGAGTGAAGATTTAACTGCACAAAGGGGAGGGAGAGTGTAAATAACAAGAGAATGGCCCAAACGTCACAATAGGAATATTCTGTTGGTCACAAAGACTGTCCGAGACAATGGGACTCTACCCGAGATATAGGTCAGGCCACGTTCTGTCTATTAGGCTCGTCCAATCTTATATTCTAGGTTCCTGGTCACTTAAACTCGAGAATACACTGTAGGGGATCACTCGTGATGTATTCGTCAATGCACACAAATATCTGGGTCGAAAGAGCACACACATATGTAAAGTCCACTCACTTGGTACCACTGGTGGGCCCTAGGTTGAGTCCTCCGTCCGGAGGAAGGACAGAGTGGCGCGCCCCTGGACAGGGCCCCACACGTAGTCGTGGGGCTAGGGGCTTGGCCCGAAGAGAGCCAGGAGTCGGGCCTGTCGTCGGGTCCGGGAGAGACTCAGGGAGACCTCGCCCGCAGGTCAGTCGCGCCCTGGTGTTCGGGGCAACTCCTGGGGCAACTGGGGACCCAGGACACTGGAACCCGGGGCGGCTGGACTGCGGCAACTGCTAGATGACGGTGTTGCCGACAGGGTCGCCTCACGGGAACCTCGGGCCGGGAGAGTAGTGGACAGGGCCCGTCGTTGGCTGCGAGGTCTGCGGGGGCTCTGGTTCGGCCACTGTTCACCGTGGTGGAGTTGTAGGGAACCAAGGCCTTGTGCGAGGCCTTGCGACGCCTCGGGTGAAGGGTCCTCTCCGGCTGCAGGTCCTCCTGTAGGAGGGAAGCGGACGGTGGCCTACTTTACACCTGGCCCGACGTGACTTATGGCCAACGTCGTGGTAGCACAGGGGGTATCAGCTTCATGGCGGCTAGCGGCCTGCTCTGCCTCTGGCCTGACGTGACTTATGGCCGACATTTGGGTTGCACAGGGGATGACAGCTTCAGTGCGGCTGATGGCCTGCTCTACCTCTGGCCTGGCATGACTTATGGCCGACACCTGGGTTGCACAGGGGATGACAGCTTCCGTGCGACTGATGGCCTGCTCTACCTCCGGCCTGGCGTGACTTATGGCCGACGCCTGGGTTGCACAGGGGATGACAGCTACCGTGCGGCTAATGGCCTGCTCTACCTCCGGCCTGGCATGACTTATGGCCGACGCCTGGGTTGCACAGGGGACAACACCTTCCATGCGGCTAATGGCCTGCCTTACCTCTGGCCCGACGTGACTTATGGCCAACGTCGGAAAGGCACAGGAGGTGGGAGCTCTGGTGCGGCTAATGATCCGTACTGGTGAGCTGGGAACACTAGCAGCAGAGGGACGGACTGTGGCCGATCCTGCCTTGTGCCCAGTACAGCTTATGGCGGTGCCACTCTGGGGGGAACGCCTACAGGAGACGGACGACTTATGGCCAGTCCTGCCCGGCCGACACGCGTCCGTGTCGTGGCCCTGTGGCGGGGATGTAACCGGGGAACGGACTGTGGTCGGTTCTGCCCCGTACCCGGTATGACTATGGCCAATACCGCGGCATTGCGTGGAGTTGTAAACTCCACCCCTTACCTGTTGAGTGT
>JAGKTI010012400.1:13511-24697 GCA_018397915.1 Birgus latro
AAGTTTTTATTTTATATTTAACTTGACCCTAAAGCTAATAACCTAACAGACAAATCGCTAACCTATGCTAAAGCCTAAAGATACAAATAACTAAACCTACACTAATGGTAAAATACCTCGACCAAGAGAACACCATCGACTGCAGATATGCAATGCCTGTCTACATTACATACCTGCACCCATCACCTGGTGACTGTCAGTCGAGGCACAACCTAATATAGGGGACATCAATATATGAAAGAGCACCAGACGAGGCAGGAACATTTTCATATACGTCAGTTGTCGGCCCTAATTAGTACAACTTAACCAAGATGGTATTATGTTTATTCATAATATGTACAAAAAGTGAGAGACCTCGCTCAACAGACCACCATCGACTGCAAGTGCCCAATACCTCTCTATATTGCACACTTGCACTCATCAGCTGGTGACTCTCAGGCAAGGAACGGGGTTTAATGTAGGGGACATCAATATTAGAAATAGATCAGTCAGAAGTAGGAACTATTTCAAATATGTCAACTATCGACCCTAATTAATAGTACAATATATACATATTTACAAACGATAAAAACCATAACCATATAGTAAAAAAGTCACATCACTCTGATCAGACCGGTCTCTCTCAAGAAAGCCATCAATTTATCAGTCATAACAATGTCCCCATCACCCAGGATGGTGGAGAGGGAGAAGGGGACGTCTGCTGCGCCGCAATAATTTATAAGTGACGCACGTTCACGAATAAATCGCCGACAGCGCAGGATGATATGACTGACAGATAACACCGCATCACAGATGTCACAGTGCGGTGGGAATCGCCTCTCCATATATGGTTTCATGTGTGTTATTACAGTGGCGTTAAGTCGTAAGCGCGCCAACACCGTCTCTTCCAGGCGACTGAGACGGTTGGCAGTAGCCCAGTCGCCCAGGTACGGCTTACATGTCTGAATATTAAGTCTGGTCCACTGACCTTGCCACAGAAGATTTATTGATTTCTTTCAGAGAGAGAGACTCGATCGTAGATCACGAGGAACGTCCCAAGTCTCCTCGAGTTCTACAGCCGACTTTGCATGTAAGTCAGCCTGCTCATTGCCATAGATACGACCAGGCACCCAGATCAGCGTGAAGGACTTGTCGCACGAATGCAGTTTATTAATAATGCGGCCCTGGATCTCATTAGAGTCCGTAGTACAAGAAGCAATTGCCTGAAGGGCTGATTTTGAATCGGAAAATATTACATATGAATCATGCCTAGAATTTAGAGCGTAGTCTATGGCTTTGTCAATAGCAAAAAGTTCAGAGGTAAAACACAGATGTATGAGTCGGCAACCGATACCTGAGGGCACATTCAGTCGACCACGCACTTGCACCCACACATTCACTCGACTTTTTTTTTTTTTTTATGTGTCCGACTCTGGGCATAGGCTTCACAGCCTGCTATCATGGCCCAGCAGTCCTCCTACATACCATACACCTCTACATGTCACCACTTCGGTGCTAACACCCACCGTCCATATTGAATACATGCTTGGGCTGTCTCATACAGGACTGGTGTATTGGTATTAGCGGGGGTATTTTTACGACATGTCAGCGGGACTTCTGGTAGATCAGTAAAGCCCAATTTATTGAAATTCAAATCTTTAAACTGTTCCCTGCCCCAGCGCGGATTTGAACCTGGGTCCGTCGGGACTGCAGGCCATCTCTCTACCGATTGGAGCCATCGGTGTACAGTTGGTGGGACCCCAAGTGACGAACAATGATATTACGAAACAAGTGGTGGACCTCCGCCTCCGGCGCCTTGGACTTTGGTGCTGGGAGCCAGGAAACATCCACCGTAAATCTTGGTGGCCCCCAAGGCGCTATATTTTTGGACACCAACTTGTCACAGTCACTGAGGTCCACACCAAGCTCCTGAGTCAGTAAGTGGAGGCGAACAGCAAGTGGCCGACGCACCCCCCGCACAAGATGCTGGTATTGACGCAAGGGGGTACAGGCCACGTTGCCGATAGTACTTTTCCTAAGTGTTCTTAATCCATAGGATAGGGCCAGGTGGTCACGGCGAATATGGAGGGGAGGCACATTCGCCTCCACTTCCATACGAGCTACACGTGTACACCTGACAGCTCCAAGACACAATCGCAAACATTTATTCTGTAACACATCTAATCCTTTCAACGTGGCATCAGATGCCGTGCCATACACCTGTGCGCCATAGTCTAGCTTGGATCTAATAAGGGACTTATACACCATTAATAAAGATTTTCTGTTGGCACCCCATGTAGTACCTGCTAGGTACTTGAGGACATTTAACGGTTTAGTGCAACGAGCAAGCAAGGTATCAACATGAAGTTTAAAATTCATTCTGCGATCAAGGTGGAGGCCCAAAAATTTTACAGAATTTTGAAAAGGTACCGCTTGATTATCCAAAAATAAAATCAGGGACGTTTTGATTAGTGAAAACTACAGCGGCACACTTATTGACGGAAAACTTAAATCCCCACTGCAAGGCCCATTGGTGGATGGAATCAAGGGCTGCTTGAATCCGCCCAGCCGAAAATTGTGCATTACGGGAAGAGTGCCATATTGCACAATCGTCAGCGTAGAGTGAGGATTTAAGATTCCTTGGGATGGGAGCTGATGACAGAATATCATTGATCATAATACTAAATAAAGTGGGACTAAGCACACTTCCCTGCGGCACCCCGTTTTCCTGGATAAATATATCCGATGTTACGTTACAGGGCAGTTTGACAGAGAAAGTCCTGTCCCTTAAGAAACTGGAAATAAAAATTGGCAAATTACCTCTTAAACCATAAGCATAGAGCTTCATTAGTATTCCGTGTCGCCATGTCATGTCATAGGCTTTATGGATGTCCAAGAACACCCCTATCATGAATTCTTTATTGGCAAACGCCTCTGCAATACAATGCTCCAAATTCATTAAATGATCTAGTGAACTTCTGTACTTACGGAAGCCACATTGTCGATCATTTAACAAATTCTTCTACTCTAAAACAAAAAGAAGCCTATTATTAACCATTCGTTCCATGACCTTACATAGACAAGAAGTCAACACAATAGGACGAAATGAATTGGGGTTCATAAGATGACCAGCCTCTTTAGGTATCGGTATGACGTGCGCAAAGTGCCATGAGTTTGGGAACGTTCGGGACTCCCAAATCTCATTGTACAATGCTAACATCTTAATGAGGTTGTCCTGATTAAGATGCTGAATCGTACCGTATGTGATGGTGTCTGGTCCGGGGCTGGTGTCTTTACAGGATTTAAGGGCAAGGAGCAGTTTATCTAGCGTAAACTCTTGGTTGTACGGGGAGTCTATGTCTTCTGTGGCAAAGTCTAATTTTTGTAGCTCAGCCGTGCGTTTATGATGTTGGAATCGCTGGTCATAATTGGCTAAGCTACTTACATGTGAAACACTCCTGGCGAGGATGTTGGCAACGTCCACGGGATCGTCATAAATGATGTTATTGACCTTCAAGGTGGTAATGGGAAAGTAAGGGTCTTTATTATTTAATATTTTAATGGTGGACCAGACTTTACTTAATGATGTGAAACAATTCACCGTGGACACAAAGGACCGCCAGGAGTCACGTTTGGCCCTTCTTATTATTCTCCTTGCCTCAGCCCGTGCCTGTTTGTATGCAATGAAATTTTCCTCAGTGGGCTGACTATCAAAAATCCTGTATCTCCTATTGCGTTTCCTTAATGCTTGTCGGCAATCCGGCGTCCACCAATGTGCTCTATGCTTCGCATGAACTGTAGAAGTCTTGGGAATAGCAGCCTCAGCTGCGTGTATTATGGATTTGGTTAAATTTTCGACCTTAACATCGATGGTCTCCCCAGATATATCTAAATTGGCGATCCTTGAAAAGGATCCCCAATCTGCTTTCTTACAGTTAAATTTTGGAGGTGGAGGGTCCGAAACAATGTCGCGTGTATAAGAAAGACAGATGGGTAAATGATCACTTCCCAAGGAGTCGTCATATGGGTCCCACGAGAAATCTTGATGATGTATACCTGGGGAGGCCAGAGATAAGTCAATGGCCGAAAAGTTACCAGTACGATCATCTACACGAGTTGCTCTACCATCGTTCAGAAGACAGAGGTTGGACTGTAGTATTAGGTCGGCTACTTGCTCCCCACGACCATCGATCCTCAAGCTACCCCATTGATAGTGATGGGCGTTAAAGTCGCCCAATACTAACTTATTCCCAGGCAGATGTTGAAATAGGGAATTTAAAGCATCACTATCAATGGGGCCATGTGGAGGACAGTACAGAGACCAAATAGACAGATACGTGTTATTAAATTTTACTCTGCACGTGACTGCTTCCAGAGTAGAATTTAGAATCACTTCCGTTTGTGAGTGTGATTTGTGGGTGTATATGGCAACTCCGTGACCATCATATCTTCTATACGAATGGTAGTGTTTGAACTGAGGAGGATCAGGGTGATCCACCAAGCGCGTCTCCTGTAGACAAATAATGTCTGGCCTGTGTATAGCAAGCAGAATTGCTATATTGTGTAATTTATTCCCAAGAGTCCTACAATTCCACTGTAATATAGTGAATGCGACGGTTTAAGATTTATGCTGGGGGCCAGTGTGCTTAGTCTTTTTATGCCGCCCGCCACCAGGCGAGCGACTACCAGGGGACCTATTCCGGTGCTTGTTGACGGAAACCTCCATGTTATCATCAATGACGAGGTTCCCAGACTCCCCCGAGGAAGAGCAACCCTTTCTTTCCCTCGCTGGAGAAGGAACTGGAAAACCATGAGGACGTGACTGCTTTCTGAGGGTGGTCATGTTACTCTTACTAGACTTGTCGGACCTTGTTTTAGGCCGTACTGATGGAGAGGCAGCAGCAGCCTGAGAATATGATGAAGTCTTAGGGATGTCAGTGAGAGAGTTGGAGCGGATAGGAGGCTGAGATGGAGAGGGACAGTGAGTGGCAGGAGAGAGAAGGACAAGATCAGTCTGCGTTTCGACAGAGCACATCACAGGACGGGACATTACCGCCGAAGCATGGACCTGTTAGGCGTGGGAGTTGCATGCAGCTCCTTCGCCTTTTTCCTAGCTTCGTAGAAGGAAATACCCTCAGTTGCCTTCACCGTGCAGACCTTTTTCTCCTCCTTCCACTTCAGTCCCTAGAGGAAGTGGAGTGAGTACCCTTGCAGTGAAAGCAACATACAGACTCGGATGTGCAACTTTCCGCATCATGACCCTGGCTTGCACACTTGCCACACACTGGCTGGGAAGCCCGACAAGCCTTGGCAGTATGCCCATACAACTGGCATTTCAGACAACGTAGAGGGTTAGGTATATATGGCCGTACATGAACAATTTCATAACCAATTTTTACATAACTAGGTAGTGACACTTTGCCAAAAGACAAAACAATTGTTGCAGTCTTTGTCCTGACACCTTCCGAAAATCTGGTTATGAATCTGGCATCAATGACATCTTGCTGAGCGAGTTCCTCTATGATCTCGTCCTCACTCATCACCATGAGATCCCTGCAAGTGATAACACCCTTGCAGGAATTCATGGACGTCGGGATCTTGGCTTCGACATCATAGCAATGAAACTTGCGCAGCTTTAACAAGTCCTTAACTTGAGATGAAATACTAGTCTTTACTAAGAGGTCTCCATTAGTAAGTTTTTTTTACTTGTTCCACCTCCCCAGCACAGCCATCAATGACCTTGATCATGAAGGGATTGAGGCTGCTCAAGGGAGTGGAACCTAGAGCGTGGATGGTGACGAACTCCGCATTATGGACAGGGATGTCACGAGGCAAACGAGTCTGGGGCCGTTCTTATCTGGGGGCTGTCAGTCCATGAGCCTATCGGGAGTCGGTCTTCAGGGGGAGGCAGTAGGGGCGTCCGCCATAGTGACCACTCCCCCCTAACGGGGGAAGTGGGAAGGAGGAGGAAAGACGAGCAAGGGACGAACAACCTGGGGCCACACACCTAGAGCTGAGATTGCCCTCTCAAACCACTCCAGGGAGGCCCGACCGTGGCAATTCACGCCCCAGAGCGATCAGTGGGGGGGACCCTCCGTGGGCAAGAAAGCAAAGGTAATCTCAGTAAAAGGAACAGACACCTACTGTTCCAAACTAACAGGGAAGGGAGGAACTTGAGAATCTAGCTGGCCTAACGCGCACCAGAAGGGTGAAAAAAAAAAAAATAATGCCGGTGAGGCAGCCCTATAAAGCTAGAGGAGAGCTCAGGAAAAACTGCGCACTACTTTACTGGCCGGCCGCTCTGCTAGTGTACGCTTTCAGGGACAGCTCTCTCCCCCTCACCCTCATATCAACGGAACGCCACAGGGAGGCGTGCTCAGTCCCCTCCTATTTAACCTGCTTGTCGAACAGCTGCTGTTGATTGACTTTGGCAGAGGTACCACCCTCCTCTGCTACGCAGATGATCTCGTGCTCGTCATCTCTCGTAAGGATTGCTACAGACATGCACCGGCTGCTCTAACCCGCCTCCATGATGGGTGCTGTGAACTAGGCCTGAAATTGAACCCCGATAAGACGAAATGCTTGCCTTTTGGGATGCGTCCACCTGAACATCCCCTCTCACTTGGAAGGCAACAGCTTGGCATAGTTCTCAGTCACCAGTACTTGGGAGTGTGGTTGGACAGCCACCTCACCTTCTCAAAGCATGTCAAGTACCTGCGAGAGAGGGCGGCCCCTCGTATCTCTGCCCTAAAAGCTCTCTCCCAAAGGAATCTCGGTGCCTCACCTCGTACTCTAAGAACATTCTACACACACACAATACGGTCACTTGTTGACTACAGTGCAACGTGTCTTGTTGGACTCTCGGGTGAGCAGGTCCACTCTCTCAAAGTCCTGCAAAACTCTGCACTTCGTGTGATGTTAGGTGCTCCTATGTGGACGCGCACCGAGAATCTGAGGTTGGAGAGTGGCTTTCCCTCTCTCCAACATCGCGTCTGGAGTCGATCAACAGCAGTTGCTGCGCAGCTCTGCAGATCCAGACCTCAGCTGTCTGTCTCTGCTGTGCTGCAGCGCACCCTCGACAGGCCTCTTAACCTCTATCATTCGAGGAGGGACTGGGCACACTCTGTTGTGGCGATTGTCCATAAACTTGTCCTTACCCAGACCTTGCAGGGAGGCCCAGACCTCCCTCATCCTGACTACTCGCCTCCACCACCATGGCTGCCCCCTGTGATTCGTGGACTTGCCCCTTCCAGTGCCTCCCCAAGAGCATCCCTGCCCTCACTGTTGCGGCAAGATGCACTGAGAAGGATGGCGACTCTTCGCATCCCGGGGGCGGCGGAATACTACACTGATGGATCAGTCACTGCTGATGGTTCAGCGGGTGCAGCATTTTAATGTGAGGGCCGTGCTGAGACATGGAGGCTCCCTTCAGGAGCCTCTGTGTACGAGACTGAGCTTGTCGCCATCCTTGGTGCCCTTAGAGATGCCAGCCTACACCACCATAGGCACCTCATTATTCATACAGACTCGCTCTCGTCACTGCTCAGTCTTCGTGCGCGGCACTTTAAAGAAAATGTTGCCCTGCTGACTTCCATTCTAGTTGTGGCTGACACCATTGCACGCCGGGGCACCGACAGCACTCTTCATTGGATACCCAGCCATGTGGGTATCCGCGGCAATGAAGCAGCTGATGCCGCTGCTCAGCGTGCCACCACTCTCCCCACTGTCACCTTTCCACTAGGGCACAGCCTCGAGAGTGTTAAAAGGAAAGCCTACACCTCCACCTTAAGGCTCACTCGCGAGGCTCATGAGGATCAGGTTGCTGCTGGCTCACGATCCGCCTCGTGGTTTGCGTGGGCAACTCGCTATGAGCCGCTTGTTGCCCCGCCCCACACCCCTAATGCTCTCATAGTGGGTCTCCGCCGCCTCCGGCTTGGGCACCCCTGTTTTTCACAAATATCCGGGCGGCAACCTGATCCGTGCCCTTACTGTCACCACCTAGACGACTGGCCTCTTCTACACTATCTTTTGGACTGCCCTTCCACTGTTTCTCTTCGTCTTTCTCTTCGCAACCATCTTGTCAGGCGTGTCTCTCGTTCTGACACTGCTGCTGAGATGGTTGCTCTTTCCCCTGTCTCTTTCCTCCTCTCCATTGTCTCCTCTTACCCTCCGCCTCGCTAGTCATAGCGCCACTTTCTTTATTTCCTTTCTTCTGTCTGCGTCCGTCTGCCGCCATGCAGCGGACGCTCCTCTTTAATTCTTCATCATGATTTGTCACTTACGGGCTCTCCATCCTGAGCCCGTTCCACACCCGTGTGGCGAATCTCATCATCATCAGGAAAAACGCGTCTGCACTCTCCATGACCATGCATCAAAGTCCTCCTGTTGAGTGGAGCTCCGGCCGGAAACTAGGTGCCGGCGACTGCTACCTTTCCGGATCACCACCTGGGCGCAAGAGGGGCGCCGGGAAGTGACAAAGGTACGCCGTCCCTGTTCCCAGCCGCTCTGTGTCGGCGGTGGTCCCCCGGTGGTACTGGGGGGGTTGGGGGAGCTGGTGTCTCTGCTCCGGCCGTCGTGTTGTTTGTGGCTCCAACCCAACTCCCGTATTTCAGCCAAGGCTTCACTTCCATACGTTAGAGTTGGAATCACAATACTGTCATGCAGCAGTTTTTCACTTCCATGCTCACTTCCCTGTTTCTTATCACTGCTTTCAGCAACCTTTCTTCCTTGTTGTACCCTTGTAGAGTACATGCTGTACATGAAAAATGAAAGCGTAATAAAAAGATATTCAGGGAAAGATAAAGATATGGTACTTTATATTTATTTCAGTATTTAGAAAGGGCAGGAAAAATAATAATTTCATTGATGTGAGATAATGCGGTGTAGAATCCAAAGAATGGTAAGTTTAGAAGACACGTTACTGCAACCAAAACAAATCAGCAGGCGTGGGCACTCTCGCTAAGTTCAACCGTGAAATACAACGTTTGCGTATAATAATTCACAGTAAATTACTGTGGTGCTGTCTACAGCTTAGCAAGGTAGGAGTTGCATGATAACTTTTTTATCTGTCTTTGGAGGCTACGCCCTTCCTCATTCAGGTTTTGCGAAATTAACTATACTGTTTTTACTCTAACTTGGCCTAGATTTTCGTGCTTTTGCTGTTCATTCCACGCAGCTCAGTGGCAGAACGAGACAGTGCTGTGGCTCAACATACTTTCCATAGCACTTCTTCATGACTAGCACCATATTCAAGTGTTAATCTATTGCTACAGTTCAGATTTAGGGATGGAAAGATGGAAATTTTAGGCCAAGTTAGCGTAAAAGCAGTATAGTGTGCTATATCTTGGTAGTTTGTTTTCATATTCCGTGTACCCAGACTGAATTTTGTATTTTTGCGCTTTTGGACAACACCAATTTCTTTAGGTTAGGGTAGGTTAGGTTTGATAATTTTTGGTTTGGTTTATTTAATTTTTTTCAGCTGTGATTTTAGGTTGACAAAATTATGTATTTCCGATGGTTATCGTTGTTTCAGATGCATTTTCTGTTACATTTCTACCAGCAGTTGGTAGTTTCTCTAGTTTCTTATTATTTAACCCATCATTTTCCTTATCCTCAAAACCCTTTGCACTTTAGAGGAGTTTTAAGATGATGGGGGGTTGCAACAGTGGCTGAGAAATTACTGATTTGTGATAGAAATTAAGGTCAGATTCGTCTGAAACACGGTAAAGACCGTCGGAAAACAAATAATTTTGTCTTCCAAAGATGTGTTATCTGAAACAGGAAGTTTACCCTGAATTTTCCTTTGGTTCATACCAATTATTATTTATAAATGGGGGAGACATGGGATACTGGTAGTTCCCCCTGATGCTTACTCAACTGCCAGTATGACAGGGCATTAGGCTTGTCCAGATTTATTATTGCTATACTGTATTTATTTACCGTATTGGTAAATATACACTTTACTTTTAGCGGTAGAAGCACCTTACCAAATCGGTTGTTCTTCTTCCTGATAGTCTGTTATATTTTTCTGCTTATTTCTGGGGTGGTAAATAAACATTTCATGTTAAATGTGTTTCCCCGTTGTTGTAAGCCGTTCCTCTGTGACAACTTTTGTTTGATTTGTCAGCGTAATGGTGGAAGGGACTGTTCTAACCTATGTGTTTAACAAAACCTAACCTAGCTTAATTGTACCTAGTAACCTAACCTAACCTAAGCTCCAATTGGAAACAAAATCCACCTTTCAGTATGGTGAGTGAGTTTATTCCATTATGCCAGAAACAAACACTCAGGTATGGCTTAAGGAATGTGATGATGATAACGGTGGAAAATTTTCAGCAGGAAAATGTAATTTGCATCCTGAAAATAGAAAAATACAGAAAACAGGCTGGAGGAATATGAATTGAATTGGTGGGGTCTTTCTGCTGGTGCAAGTAAAGTGTACATATATGGTAAGGTACCTTTTTATTTAATTATTATTTTTTTCTTACTGTTTGGTGCTTTTGGGTTGATCGGACCTCACAGTCAATTCATCCTTTGTCATTACATCCTGCAACCCTGATCTAAAGATATACAATAATATCTTGCTATACAATCCCCCTTTATGTGATACCCCACCTTTGCAAAGTAAAAAATTAACACCCTCCCCAGCCTATCGATGGCGAGTCCCTGGTTATCTGATGGGTTTTTAGCCTTTTTTTTTTTTTTTTTTTTTTTATACCGCGTGCATTAGGTGAGCACCCATGTTCAGCAAGATGGCCGACATTGTTTACATGCTTAGAACTGATTGTGCATCGCTGTAGTGGTTCAACTATTGCTGTCTCATGTATCAGCAGCTGAATAAAGACCTCCCTTATGCATGCCTGTGCTACATCATGTTACATCACCGTCTGGCATTGCAACATACTGTATTGTTGATTGTAACTCTGTTCCTGCAGTGCTGGTGATCAGTGGAGTGTGATTTACTGTAATTTAGAGTGATTATTATCACCCATACACCAGTCCTGTATGAGACAGCCCTAGCATGTATTCAATATGGACGGTGGGTGGTAGCGCCGAAGTGGTGACATGTAGAGGTGTATGAGGACGGCTGGGCCTTGATAGCAGGCTGTAAAGCCTATGCCCAGAGTCGGACACATTAAAAAAAAAAAAAAAAAATGCAAGGCGGAGCAATGATGTTTTTGCCCGTGTGTGTGTGTGTGTGTGTGTGT
>JAGKTI010012401.1:0-11385 GCA_018397915.1 Birgus latro
ATTCTATTACTATCTCTCCCCCATGCTTCAGCATTTCACCACACGCTCCATCAATTCCTGGGGCTTTCCCCATTTTAACTTTCTTCATTGCTTCCACCACTTCCATCCTGGTGATTTCTTCCTCTCTTCTCACAACCCTCCTTCTCCCTGCCATTCCCCAGCCACTTATACTTGCATTACTTTCATTCTCTATGTTCAACAGTTCATTAAAGTGTTCTCTCCATCTGTTTACTTTTTCTCCCTTCTCCACTAGTAATCTACCATTTTTATCTTTCACACCCCCACTGACTTCGTTGGCACCCTGTCTAGCTCTCTTTACATCCTTCCAGAACATTTTCTTACATTGCCTCCACTTTGCACTCAAATTCCTTCCAAACTCCTCATCCACTCTCTTCTTACTCTCTCTTACTAATCTTTTCACCTCTCTCCTCCTCACTACATATAACTCTCTCGTCCGTCTCTCAGCTTCTTCGTCGCCCCTGCTCCTCATCCACTCATTATATGCTTTCTTCTTTTGTGCCACAGCCTCTCTCACCTCTTCAGTCCACCATGCTGTTCCCTGAACCCTCTTTCGTCTTCTCTTCACCCCACACACCACCTCACATGCTGCACAGATTTCTTCTGTGAATACCTTGCACACACCCTCCACGTCCCCCATCTGCTCCAATCTATATTTACCCAATCGCTCCTCCACTTCCCTTCTATATTCAGCCTTTATTCCATCCTCTTGTAACTTTTCTACCCTCCTTGTAACACATACTTCCTCCTGTCTTTCCCTTCTTCTCTTCCTCCATCTTGTTTGGACTCTGATTCTGGCCACCACCAAGTGGTGGTCAAAAAGTCCACTCCCCCAACCTCTATATACTCTTGCATCCATTATACATCTTCTCATCCTTTCATCCACACACACATAGTCAATCATTGCCTTCCGTTCATTCATTCCCCGGTCCTCTCTTCTCACCACTCGCCATGTATACCTATGGATCATTTTGTGCCTGAAGAGGGTATTCACTACCACCAACCCCCTCCCAGCACAAATGTCCACTAAAGCACTGCCATTCTCATCCATCTCTGCAGGCACACCCCACTCACCAACCACTCCATCCACCTTCTCATTCCCCACTTTTCCATTCATATCTCCAATCAGAAACACTCTCTCATTCCTTTCAAACTTTTCCAAGCAGGCTTCCACATTTGTCCAAAACTCTTCTCTCACTCTACTTACACGATCTTGCGTTGGCGCATACACGCACACAATTGCCCACATTTGTAGTCCAACTTTCACTCTTACCCACACAATCCTTGACCCAACTGATCCATACTCTCTTACATTCTCCTTCCACCTGTTGCTCACAACAATACACACTCCCTCTTTCGCCCTCTCATTCTCACCCACTCCTGCGCATATACCCCACCCATATTCCCATTCTCTCACACTCTCACCTTGCCATTTAGTTTCAGTTATTCCACATATATCCACTTTCGCACTCTCAAGCACCTGTACAATCTCTTTCTCTTTCACCTCATCATTCATACCCCTCACATTCCGGGTCGCAATCTTTATCTCGTCCTTTGTCCGTTCCTTTGTCGTCAACTTTTGGTCAGTCCTGGTCTGAGGCTTCCTGTTCGTATTTTTAGTTAGTTGTTTTTACGGGGTGGGGCACTAACCCACCACCAATCCTTTTAGTCGCCTCTTACGACAAGCAGGGATACTGGGGGAGAATTCTTGAAAACCCCCTACCCCCAGGGGTACCATGGAAGACACCAGATTATAATTCAAAGTCGACTACAGTGAGGCAGAAACAAGTTAATTACCGTATTGACAACAAGTGGAAATTATAAATAAAGTAATCTTCCCACTATCCATTGTAACAGAGCCACAGGCATGACTGGAAAGTGGTCTTGTCCGGATAGTGGCCCTGAAGCTCCAGCACCAGTCATTCCTGACCCTAACCTAACCTAATCTAAATCAGAAAACCACCTCCCTACCTCCCTACCAGACATGCATAGCACTTATTTAAGACACCATTCAGTGGGTTAGAGCGCTCCGCTCTGGCCGTAGGGTCGGAGGATCGAATCCACCCAAGGGTCATTGGTAGACATCAGGAAGGGCATCCGGTCATAAAATGCTACACGCTCCAATCCAAAAAGGCCGACGCATGCAAGCATGTTGCAGCCTTCAAAAACGAACGTACGTACGTACGTACGTACAAAGCATGAATTAATTGAATTTTAACCCAAAAATGATGATTTTGAGGAGAGTAAGGCAGAGGTGTTCACAAGTTGACAGCATAGTGTAAGTAAGTATTGGACATGGAAATCACTAAGAAAATCACCCTTTCTCACATCTTATGCACTAAAATATGGGATACAAAGCATGAAATAAATAAACTGTTACCAGAAAATTATGATTTACAGGTGAGTGGGGCAAAAATGTTCACCAATTGACTAGAGAGTGAAATGTATGTAAGAGACATGGTAATCACTGAGAAAATCACCTCTTTCACAGCCTGTGCACTCAAATATGGGACACAAAGCATGAAGTAAATAAAGTGCAACCAGAAAAATTATGACTTAGAGGTGAGTAGGGCAAAAATGTTCACCAGTTGACTGGTGAACGTATGTAAGAGACATGGTAATCACTGTGAAAATCACCTCTTTCACAACCTGTGCACTCAAATATGGGACACAATGCATGAAGTAAATAAAATGTAACCAGAGAATGAGGATTTAGAAGTGATTATGGAAAATATTTGGCAGCTGACAGTGTACTTACATGTCCGTGGTGGCTGTTTACCCCACCTCTAAAGCTCTGACAGTGGTGAAAATGCTCTTGAAGCATGTACAGTAATCCAGTGTTGAACTGCACTTAATCCTTAGCACTGTGAATTATGATTATTCAAACAAAAACTCACGGCAGTTCAGAGACAACTGTCGGAGTGGCGGGAGGGGGAGACAGGAATGTGAATGTAAACAAGGCTGTTCAGCGCCGCACACCAAATTCAAACTTCCGGGTAAAAAAAAATCGGATTTTTTTCTCTTTTTTTGCAATTCTTTGGCATTTTTGGGTTTTGAACATCAGCCTACGATGTCCGAACAGTGGTGTAACCGGACAGTGGTCATCCGGAAAGCAGAGAGATTACTGTAATATACAAACCTACGCTATTCAACGAACACAGACCTTGATAGATCCTCATGAAATTAGTTATTATAGTATTAATCAATTAATATTAAGTATATTTATAGAATGACGGATTCGTCCATGTTTTGACAGGTAATTGTCTGATAGCGAATTGACTTCACGGTGAATTCTCCCGGAACCACTCCACGTACCTCCTCATAGCTATGCTGCACGTGAGGATATTTTTGCAGCTCTACACATTTTTGTACTGTTTAGACATGCCTCCCATGCACCCTGCATCATCTCCAGCATCAGGGGAGCCCTCTGCAAGGAAGAAGCACCATACTCTAACTCTGGAGAGGAAATTGGAAATTACGTCACGAGGAGGGGCAAGGAGTCTCGGAGATTGGACGTGCTTTAGGCCTTGCAGCTTCCACCGTTGGGACTGTGACCAAGAAAAAGGAGATGTACAAGAAAATGGCAACTTCATTCTCTATATCTACAGGTATTATTTACTTCTACAGTTAGTACTTACTTCAAAATAAGAGGGGTAAAGTTTAGGTGGGGGTTCCGAGGGGGGGCCTGGAATGCATCCCCCCCTTTTTATGTATATATCAATGGGGGAAAATTGCTCTGATATACGAAATTTCGTTTTACAAAAGTTTTTTCCGGTCTCTATCCCTTTCGTATATCAAGGACTCAATGTATATTTTATTCGATATGACGTGAGAATGGCACAAAATTTTTACTTTACATTCACTAAGTTTTCATTGAACGTATGGCAACGTAGAGTGACCGAAGCAATCTGAAACTCTGCCATCACTTCTTGTGGTGACTGTACAGTAATTCGTAACTGTATTAACCCCTAACTGCCGGCTGCCGTGTAAGGATGTCATGAGTCAGGGCGCGGAGCGCCGCTGGCAGACGTGATATAACATATTCACCTTCCCGCCACCCTTTGAGCGTGCGTCCATTTTCTTTGATACCTACTGAGTAGGTAAGACCTCCAGGTACCCCACGGTTGCGCAATTCAGTCTGTACGCGGCAGTGGTAGCATGAGGAGCCATGTCATCTTCCTCGACATCATCAGATTCCATTACACCGCATGAGGGGCCGATTGCCTCATAGACCACCATGAAAGTTAAGCCCTTAGTGCCAGCCAAAGGGCTAAGTGATAGTGCAATAGGACGTGCCTTGGACGACACTGTTGCTACACGTACACTTAGTGAGAGTACGCTGTCCAAGGAGAAGAAGAGTTATCACGTTGAGAGCGAGCTCTCTCGGCCTCCAATCCTACCCGCTCTCCGAAGCACGAGGAGGGTCTGAGGCTTCTCCAGGAGGAGGGGAGAGCCTATGAAAGTGACGATTTTGAAGAGGAGGCGGCGACAGATGACCCTCAACATCAGGAAGGTGGCCGCAGACCTGGCAGTCATCTGAGGAATAAACGCCACAGTCCCGTTTCCCCCACAGTCTCGCTGCCTGCTCACCAATGTGTCATTGTCAAGCGCTCCCCAACATCATCTTCAGGCCTCAATCACCACAAACTGGCCCTTCAGGTATTGTATTTTCCACTCGGGCCCCATGTGGAGATACACGGAGGCGAGCGTCTCCCCAGGAAAGTTCCGCGTCAGGTGAGTCATCACCTACATACCCCCCACCTCCCACACCTCTCCCTCCCCTTCCCCTTCCCCCTGCCTGTGGGCATGCACACTCACGAGCACGCCCGATCAGGAAACATCCTGGAACTGCCAGATGGCCGGCCCTACCCCGTGTGGGTAGAGCTGATACATTTGTGTGGGAGGATGGTGCCGGCTTTGAGCCATCTGTGCCGGCTTTTGATGACGAAGGTACAGATGTCCAAAAGGATGAGCTTCCCCCAAGGCCATGAACTTTTAGCAGCCTCTTCAAGGCAATATCCACCACCACCATCATGCAGTACCTGGTGGATGAGATCAATTTCCACCAGGCCTTGTGCGTGTGCTGGCTGGACGTTGCCGCCAGCAAGAGCATGCACATGCATGACTGGACACCTGTACAAATGGGGGAGATGTTTGTGTGGCTCGCCCTGACCATGTTGATGGCGCACGTTAGAGAACATGTGCTAACTGACTATTGGTTGGTGGATGAACTTGTGGGCACACCTGTCTTCGGTAAGTATATGGCCCATGATCGGTACCTGGCCATCCTGAGGTTCCTCCATCTCGATAGAAATTACGAGCCTGCACCGAACGTCACGTTATGGAAAGTAAGACCAATCCTTACCATGCTCAAGGAATCATTTGCCAGGGTTTTCCGTTCATTCCAGAAAGTGGATAATGACGAGTCGCTGGTGTTATTCAGGGGCAGGCTGGCATTTATTCAGTATGAGCCGTCAAAGCTTCACCAATTTGGCCTGAAATTCTTTGTGCTTTGCGACTGTAAAACTGGATTTGTGCTGGATGTGATAGTTTATTCGGAAACGGATGCTGATATAACTAGCAATGACCATCATGGGTTCTCTGCATCAGCAGTGAAAGAGCTGATGGAAAGGTATTTCAACAGGAACCACATTCTGTATACCAATAATTATTACACTGCCCCGGCGTTGACAAAGTATTTGCTTGACCATAGTACTGGGTCCTGTGGAACAGTTAGGGCCAACAGAAAGAACTTCCCAGTATTTCTGGTAATTACTGAAAAAGGAGCCCTTCTGACCAAGAAATGTGGCAACATGTTAGCCCTTCTCTGGCATGACAAGAGAATGGTTAACATGCTGTCTACAGTAAATAAGAGTGTGTTGGAGGAAACTGGAAAAACAGACTACAGGACCAGGAAACCCGTGGTAAAGCCTAATGCTATCAATGATTACAATATCAATATGCGGCTTGCTGATAAATCAGATATGAAAACCGGTGAGGTCGATTGCCTGCGTGTCCTGCAGGTGGTACAAGAAGGCGTTCTTACACCTTCTTGATATCGCCGTCCTGAACAGTTTCATACTGTTCAAGGAGCTCATCGGGAGACCTCTCTCTCTACGAGAGTTTGAGAGAGAGATGGCAAGTGAACTCCTAGGGGAATATTCAACTGCTCAGGTGTCAGGTGCTAGGCAGGGGACGGCAGCTACAGCAGACAGGCTCAGCTGTGCTGGGTATTTCCAGCGCCACAAGATAGTGGAGATTGGCAGTAACACAGCAGGTCGTCTGGACTACAGACAGAGCCACGTCTGCCATACTATGAAATGCTGCCTCCCAGTACAAAAAGATACCTCATACCAATGTTCAGGGTGCAAGGTCCCCCTATACCCTAAATGTTTCTCAGAGTATCATTCTGAGCGCAAATACTGAGCAGGTGTGTGGGAAAGAGTAAATATTGTACAGAAATGCAAATGTTTGTGTATTTTCATGAATGACTGAAATGTTCTATATGATAAGTGGTTCATAGTAAGTGCTGTAATATAAGTGATTTATAATAAGTTATACAAGTGCAATAAAAAAAAAATGAAAATGTTTATGGGAAATTGGTCCAAATATCATTGGAAATACTGTACCCTGATTTAGACAACCTGTTACCTGAAAGAAAATTAGTTGTGAGCACGCCACAGAGAAAAATACCTAAAAGAAAATTATTTCACTCGATCTATCTGCCTATCTATAGGCCGACGCCCTAATCCTACAAAGGGTGGCTGCAGACAAAATGCCTCCAAGCCGCTCTGTCATCCAATATTTGCCTACCCTACCCCCAGCTCAATCCCCCCTCCCTCATATACCTCTCAACTCCATCCCTCCACCTCATCCTCAGCCTTCCCCTCCCTCTCCCTCCCTCCACTTCACCTGCATACATCCTCTTAGTCAGTCTTTCATTCTCCATTCTCTCCACATGTCCAAACCACCTCAGTGTATTTCTCCTAATCTTCTCAACCACATTCACATCCACCCCACAACGTTCCTTCACTTCTTCATTCGTCAACCTGTCCCTCCATGTCACTCCACATGCTCCTCTCAAATAACATTTCCACTGCTCTCACTCTTGACTTGTTACCCTCTAGCAAGGTCCATGCCTCGCTTCCACACATCAGCGTAGGGATCATGATACTATCATGCAGTGACTTCTTGACTTCCATACTCACCTCCCTATTTCTCATCACCACTTTCAATGAACCAACAACCTTCCTTCCCTGCTATACCCTTTCAAGTATTTCATCCCCAAAACTTCCATCCTTACTCATCACACTGCCCAAGTACTTGAATGCACTCACATTCTCCATATCCTCACCATCCAACCTCACTGTGCATTCTGTAACTTCATTCCTTTCAAACACCATACCTTTACTCTTGTTCACATTGACTATCAGATTCCTCTTCTTACACACTGTCCCAAATACATTCACCGAACATTGCAACTCCCCTTCATCTTCATCCAACAATAATCAACAGCAAACAACAACGATGGAATCTTCCACATCTCACCCTCATTCATTACAGCCACCCCCACATCCACTGCTCTACCTTGCACCTCCTTTACAACCCCATCCATGTATATATTAAATAGCCATGGAGACATCACACAATCCTGTTTCAGTCCCACACTCAGATTAAAGAACTCACTTAGCTCACCATCCACTCACATAGTAGCCCTAGCTCCTTCGTACATGCTCTTCACAGCACTCAACAATTTCCCCTCCACTCCATATATTCTTAATACCTTCCAAATACCTTGCCTATCTATTCTGTCATAAGCTCTCTCCAAGCCCATGAAGGCAGCATACACTTTCTTTCCCTTCTCTAGATACTTCTCCACTAAACATCTTAGAATAAATATCTGATCTACACACCCTTTTCCCTTCCAAAATCTCCCTTGTTCTTCTCCAACTAACTCCTCTGTTATATGCCTAACCCTATCAATAAGTATTCTACAATATATTTTTCCAGTCACACTAAGAAGGCAAATACCCCTATGGTTACCACATACTTCTCTCTCCCCTTTTTCTTTATACAAAGGAACAATTATGCCTGATTTTCAGTCCTCTGGAACCCATCCCTCTTCCCAAGCCAATCTACACAACTTCCATATCCATTCCACAACAGTCTCACCCCCATACTTCAGCATTTCACCACACACTCCATCAATTCCTGGGGCCTTTCCCATCTTGATCTTCTTCAATGCTTCCACTACTTCTGCCCTACTGATCTCTTCCTCCCTCCTCTCACCTCTTCTTCTACCAGCCATTCCTCAACCACTTATACTTGCTCTGCTCTCACTCTCTACATTCAACAAATCCTCAAAGTGCTCCTTCCATCTCCTCAATTCTCTCTCTTCTCCACCAGCAATCTATTATTCCCATCTGTTACTCCCCTACTTTCCCCTTTCACACTGTCTTACTTTCTTTACCTCCTTCCAAAACAATTTCTTACTCTCCCTCCATTTTACACTCAGATTCTTCCCAAACTCCTCATCCACTTTCTTCTTACTCTCCTTTGCCAATCTCTCCACCTCACATATACCTCTCTCTTCTCTCTCTCATCTTCTCCCCTACCTCTGCTCACTAGCCATTCACTATATGCCTTCTTCTTTTGTTCCACAGCTCGTTTCACCTCATCATTCCACCATGCTGTCCCTTGCACACCCCTGCATCTCCTCCTCACTTCACAAACCTCCTCACACGCTGCGCCTATCTCTTCCGTGAAAATCTTACATACATCTTCCACCCCTTCCATCTGCTCTACTCATACCTTCCTAATTTTTCTTCCACTACTCTCTGCCATTTTCTCACTATCTTGCAACTTCTCCACTCTTCTCACAGGAGCTATTTCCTCCTGTCTTCCCCTTGGTCTCTTCACCCACTTTCTTTGCAGCCTCACCTTGGCCATCACTAAGTGGTGGTCAGAGATTTCACTCGATACCCTGAAAAACTGTCCAGAAAATGGGCATTGGTGTATCCTACCTGTTACCTGAAAGAAAACCACATGTGAGAGGGCCAGAATGAAAATTACCTGGTTGGCTATAACTAAAATATTCCACTCAATACTCAGGGGAATTCTGCTGAATATGAGCATCAGTGAATTTGTGATGGGAAGTACAAATAATGTAAGTTATGTAAAACATTTACATGATTTTCACGAAAACCCTGATTAGTACAAAGCAGCCTAATTTATAGTCCAAACAATTACCTCTTACTCTACGATAATGTGTGAAATAGCTACAGCATTTACTTGGCAAAGTGCAAGTACCCGTAATCATGATGTCAAGTGCAATTCTTAGTGTTGTAGTGAAGGGAAAATATTATGACTGATGGAAGAAGTGAATACAGAAAAACGAAAAGATATTACCTTTCCCACACACCTACGGGGCACTGAGGCACAAGGGAACGGACGGTTTACCTTGGGGAAGCCACATGGACCGGGTGATGACTCATACTGACGGAGTTGAGAAAGGAAAAGTAGAAAAACGAGTGGAATCTTCCGCATTCCTTCCAAGGACGCACGGGCAGTGTTACAATCACCACTACAGTCAATGCTGCCAATGCTAGTCACCGCCATCAAGGCCGAAGCCAGCAGCGCACACTCGCAGCTGTGCGCCAAAACGTGAAAAAACACTCATCTTCAACTCACCCTTACTCATCGACGGGACCATCTAGAGACCTTGAGATACTTTCATTGGAAAGAGGAAGAATTGGCAAGTCTTATGAGATTTTATTTGCCTCTCTAGCCTTTATAGTTTAGGAGATTTGAAGGTTGGAAGTTAGGGTATTTATGTCAAAATCTCGGAATTCCCCCGTAAGGAGAAGTGGGTGATGGCCAGGAGGCCCTGGCGGGTATGGGTTAAGTGTACTCTGTTGGAAGAACTGAAGCCAAGAGTGAGGAGTGGAAATGACTTATCTGAGAGGAGCACATGGTGTTACATGGACAGACAGAAAGACAAATGAGAAACTGAAGATGTATTGTGGTGCTGATATGGATGTGATGGAAAGCATTAGCAGAAGTACCCTGAGACAGCTTGGTCATACTGAGAGAAGGAAGAATGGGAGATTGACGAAGACTGTGTTTGTGTGAGGTGTTGAGGAGGAGAGGAAGATGGAGACTGAGGATAAGATGGAGAGATATAAATAAACAGTAATCCCCCCATTATCCATTGTAGTAGTGCTAAGGGCATGCTCAGAAACTGGTCTTGTCCGCATATTGGCCCTGAAGCTCCTGCAACGGTCATTTCGGACCCTAACCTAACCTAAAAGAAAAAAACATCTACCTACCTTCCTATCTACCAAACATACATAGCACTTATGTAAGACCCCATTCATATAAATAATGGACACAAAGCATGAATTAATTGAATTTTAACCAAAAAATGATGATTTTGAGGTGAGTATGGCAGAGATGTTCACCAGCTGACAGCATAGTGAACGTAGGTTACAGACATGAAAATCACTAAGAAAATCACCTTTTCATAGCCTATGCACTCAAATATGGGACAGAAAGCATGAAATAATTGAAATTTAACCAGAAATATGATGATCTAGAAGTATAGCAAATATGTTCACCAGCTGACAGCATAGTGAACGTAGGTAACAGACACGGTAATCACTAAGAAAATCACCTTTTTGCAGCCTGTGCACTCAAATATGGGACACAAGCATGAAATAAATTAAATTTAACCAGAAAAATTATGATTTAGAGGTAAGTATGGCAAATATGTTCACCACCTGACAGCATAGTGAATGTAGGTAACAGACATGATAATCACTAGGAAAATCACCTTTTTCACAGCCTATGCACTCAAATATGGGGCAAAAAGCATGAAATAAATGAAAATTAACCAGAAAAATGATGATTTAGAGGTGAGTATGGCAAATATGTTCACCAGCTGACAGCATAGTGAACGTAGGCAACAGACACGAAAATCACTATGAAAATCACTTTCTTCACAGCCTATGCAATCAAATATGGGACACAAAGCATGAAATAAATAAAATGTAACCAAAGAATGAGGATTTAGAAGTGATTATGGAAAATATTTGGCAGCTGACTTGGGGTAGGGGAAGGGGAGCCTGGGGAGGGAGAGAAGCCCGCGCAAACACAGCTGTTCGGATCTGTGTGCCAAATTCAAATTTACGGGTAAAATCAGATTTTTTATTTTTTTATTTTTTGCAATTTTTGGGCATTTTTGGGTTCTGAACATCCCAGCCAACGATGTCCGGACAGTGGGGTGTCCAGTTACTGGGTGTCCAGATAGTAGAGTGATTACTTATACATACAGTATATATACAGTAATCCCTCGATTATCTGACGTAA
>JAGKTI010012401.1:11395-24695 GCA_018397915.1 Birgus latro
GCACTACCCTCTTCCTTTTCCCTGGTGGGGGGGCCATCATCATACACCCTAGGAAGAAGCATGCACAGAACAGCAAGGCCTGAAGCAAGTCGGGAACAATCACAAAAACCACGAGGTGCACCACCATAACAACAGCCTGTGAGGAGCTGTTTCCTAACCAACTGCTGTGCGGGAACTGAGACCGAGCATTGGGGGTTCTCTAGCGGACGTTGGGTAAACTAAGCAGCCAGACAATGCGGCGCCAGCGGGTTATTCCCGCCTGGAAATTTTTTGTGCAACCATAATTTCTGCCCAGATGCAAGTGGTATGTCCGGATATTATGAAAAATGTACAAATAATGGTTTCGAAGTCAGATCACAGCATCCAGTTAATGGAGTGTCCGTGTAATGGGTGTCTGGATAATCAAGAGATTACTGTACAGTATATATATGTATGTATATACAGGTATACCCAGCTATACGATCCCCCTTTATGCAATACTCTGCCTTAGCGATGTAAAAAAAAATTAACGGCCTTCCCCACCTAACGATGGCCAGTCTCTGGTTATGCAATGGGTTTAGTTTTTTTTTACCGATTTTTATGATATTTTAGACAAATATTGTGTTTAGGCTGATTTATAAACTGTTTTTTGACTAAGATTAATGTGTTTTAGTCATGGGGTGAAAATTGTTATTTTGGGGTATAGTTTACTAGATTCAATTTTTTTCCAGACTGCTTTCTGATGATTTTCAGATATTATTTTTGAGTTTAGGTGAGTTATAAACTGCTTTCAGGCTTAGTTTAGCTTGTTTTAAAGCTATTTGGGGGTATAGGTGAACTATAAACTTGTTTTTGGACTCATCTGGGTGGGGTTTGGACTTGGTTGGGGAGGGGGATCCCAAGGCTCTCAAACACATCCTATACAGTAGTATCTCCTAAATTATGGTCTTATGAGACTGGGCACAAGCAGTGACTTCAGAATTTCGCAAGTTAGAAATAACTAATCTTATAGGGAATTACTTATGAGTCTGTCATTTTCGAAAAGTTGCCCCTCTTACCCCCAAAACTACATCAAACTGGTCACCCGCAGAGTAACAACCTAGAAAAGAAATTAGTAAAGCATATCTATTGGAAATGAAAAATATTGTATGATTCTTACTTGATTCTGACTGATGACAGACACTGCTTGAATGGACGGGGTTGGGGGAAGGAGTTTGGGGCTAACCGTATTTATTTTCGGCCGTGATCCTGTTAGGCCGAAGATGTTTAGGCTCAAGACGCTTAGCCTGTTCCTAACCTAACCTATATTTTGACCATAAGGCAATTTGGCCATTTGCCACTTTAGGCCACAACTGTACGGTTGAACTGGTTTACGGCCGAAACGACCGGGACGCGGGGGGAGGGGTTCCGAGGCTTGAGGCAGACTATAGCTTCTGAGCACAAAGTGAGTGTACTGCTGCCTCATGCTGCCACCTCCTCATCAACCTTCCCCAGGAACTCCTAAAAGTTCAGTGTGGAGGCAATGGAAGAGGAGTCATTGTTGCCCTCAGCATGCTCCGTGTCATCATAACAGTCAGTAATTCGTTGAGCTTACCAAACAGGCACGGCCTTTCCATATTTTCTATTGAAATAAGTCTTTCACGGGTTATTTATTATTCCTGGATTACAGCAGCTACTAGGAATTATCATAAACTTACCTCTGAAAGCTATTAATGAGGATTTAGAATGCATGATACATTGACGCATCCAGTCGGACCAGGGGATGATAAACAATGTGGCCAGTTGGAGAGATCGTTCGTAAACACTGCCGATGGCAACCTGTCAGCTTCCTTGAGTACCCCAATATTGTCTTTTTTCCACTCACTTCTTGCAGTCACGATTCAACAGTTAACTATCTGTGTTACATATGTACCAAAATTACAAAACTGGAGATCGTGAGTTTGCTGTTAGCTACAGACTAAATCACCATGTCTGTATAGTAAAGTTTTATATGGTGTGATTAACTCTTTACCAGATGGGCGCAACCTTTCCCTATTTTCTATTGAAGTGAATCATTCACAGGTTACTTTATATTATTTCTGGATTACCACAGCTATTAGACATTCTTAAAAACATATCTCTGAAAGCTGTAAGTGAGGATTTAGAATGCATGACATACTGACACATCCAGTCAGTGCAGTGGTTGGTAATCAACTGATATTGCAAACTGTTGCATGATGTTGCCATGTATTATGAATTCACTGTTTAGAAATACGTGATTTAGGAGATTCCACTGTCCTTCCTATGTTATAATGTCCCAGTTCAACGATTCTCCGGCTCAACAATGGGTTTTCCCAAACGCATCTCATCATTATAGCAGGGACGACCCGTGTATACGAGTATATACAGTATAATATTAATAAAAAATCATTCAATCATTAAAAATCATGTTATATGTCAAGGACACACCATAAACCTATACATAAAACAATAGCAGTTAAAAACATGAACAAAAATTAATGGTGAATGAGGAAACCAGCCTCCTCAACAACGGCAAAGTTAGCTCCTCCCATCATTCATAAGTGTTGATAAGTGAAGACGTAGGGGAGTTGCAAGGCTTAGTAGATGAGGTTGGGAGTGTGTGTAAGAAACAGAGTCTAAAGGTGAATGTAGGGAAGAGTAAAGTGATGGTCTTCAAGAGAGGTGAAGTCAGTGACTGTACAGTGAGATTGGATGGGGAGGATATGGAGAATGTGAGTGCGTTTATGTACTTGGGTAGTGTGATGAGTAAGGATGGAAGTTTAGAGGGTGAAGTGCTTGAAATGGTGCAGCAGGGAAGAAAGGTTGCTGGTTCCTTAAAAGCAGTGATAAAAAACAGGGAAGTGAGCATGGAAGTGAAAAAGCTGCTGCATGACAGTACAGTATTGTGATACCAACGTATAGAAGTGAAGCTTGGACCTTGTTGGAGGGACAGAATTCAAGAGTGAGAGCTGTAGAAATGAGTTATTTGAAAGGAGCATGTGGAGTCACAAGGAGAGACTGACTAACAAATAAGGAAGTGAAGGAGCATTGTGGTGTGGATGTGGATGTGGTAGGAAGCATTAGGAGAAACATATTAAGGTGGTTTGGCCATGTGGAGAGGTTGGAGAGTGAGAGACTGACGAGGAGAGTGGATGTGAGTGAGGTGGAGGGGGGGAGAGGGAGGGGAAGGCCAAGGATGAGATGGAGGGATGGAGTGGAGAGGTATATGAGAGAGCGGGGTGTGGGCTGGGAGCAGGGCAGTGAAATGGCGGGGAACAGAGCGACATGAAGGTGATTTGTTTGTGGCCACCCCTTACGGGATTAAGGCGTCTGGCGATAGATAGACAGATAGATAGATCAGTCAAGAAACGAGATGAGAAGGTAAGACCCATCTTCCGCCCTAAACCTAGAGGTATCGATGATGAGCATCCCCTAAATTGGGACACTCAGGTAAAAGATGCCGTAAAATTAATGGGACCAGACAGTTTTCACATGGAGGGGGTCTTCTCTTCTTGAGATGGCAATGTGTCAGGCATGTATGACCAATCTTTAGGCAGGTCATGGCAACTTCCCAGTGATGCGGCATGGCTGTATTGGCCTATGGACTAACTACTGTTGTCACTTCCCTTAGTTTGCTTGGAACAAGAATATCCCAACCACACTGCCAGGAGATCTGAACAGCAGCCTTAATCATGAAGAAATAATCCCTGTACAGAAGAGGTCTAACAGAGGCATCAAAGGTAGATGCTGCCCTTTCTGCCTCATCTCCATATTCATCTCCCTGCAGTCCAATATGGGAGGAATGGATTGGAGAGCTATATGAGTGAGGGTGAAGTGAGCTGGAAAGATGGTAGCCTGATGGCAGAGGACAGGGTCACATGGAGGTGGTTCATTTGTGACCCATCTGGGATTAAGGAATATTTCTATGGACAGGCAGGAAGACTGATATTGAAGAAAAGATTAGCTGCCTGAGTTAAACCAAGAATACAGTAAGACCTCACTATAACGGACTAATTGGGGCTCAGGCCAGTCCGAAATATGCGAAATTCCGATAAAAGCGACATCCAGACTTACCCCTGTTAATCCGGACTTTTTCTGATATATCAGACATTAGTCCGGATTGCATCAGTGGTTTTCACCACCATTACAGTATTGTACTGTGTTATACCTTCACTACATTAATCAAATGGTATAATAATACCGTACTGTGCACTGAAAAACATGTCTTGTACTTGTCTTATTGTGGTGAACACAGCTGAAGTTGTCAGGCAGTCCGGACTGCTTTCTGGCTTTATCGGACTTTTTCCTATATATAGGAGTTTAGTCCAGTAGCTCCTCGAGTCCGATAAAAGCGAATTTCGGTCTACTGAAGTCCGTTATATCGAGGTTTTACTGTACTTTCTCTGTAACTTCTCTCAATTGTACAAATCTTTTAAGTGTTGGGCTTGAGTGCACCAACCACACTCAAATGGTTAACCTGAGCACTTACCATAATGAGTGTTATTGTTAGTGTGTAACCTAGGCAGCGGGAGGTCCACCCCGAGAAAAAGTGACTCAGTTCTGACAGGCAGGCCACGCTGGGCTGCAGCCACCAGCTTTAGTGCTACAAAAAGTTCTTTTCTCCCATACCACCCCTGGCTTGTACCACCACACACATGGCCAATCTGAAAATGATAAAGCATTACCAGTAAACAAACATCAGACTGTAGAGCATTAGCCTACTGGGATATATATGGTGAAAATGCTGTTTGACTGAGTGTTCCACTCAAAAAGGAAAAATCAAAACCCTTTTGATCAATACAGTACTTACCAGTACTTATTCTATGATGAAATAAGCATTGCAAAAACAGAGATACTGTAGATGTTGTGATGTATAATAATTCTGTACAACAATCTACCTATCTATCTATCTATTGCCAGACGCCTCAATCCCGAACGGGGTGGCCACAAACAAATCGCCTCCATGTCACTCTGTCCCTGCCATTTCACTACCACGCTCCCAACTCACACCCCCCTCTCTCATATACCTCTCCACTCCATCCCTCCATCTCATCCTCGGCCTCCCCCTCCCTCTCGCCCCCTCCACCTCACTCACATACACTCTCCTCGTCAGTCTTTCACTCTCCATCCTCTCCACATGCCCAAACCACCTTAATGAGTTTCTCCTAACGATTCCCATCATGTCCTCAACCACACCACAACGCTCCTTCACTTCCTCATTTGTTAGTCTGTCTCTCCATGTGACTCCACATGCTCCTCTCAAATAACTCATTTCCACTGCTCTCACTCTTGACTTCTGTCCTTCCAACAGGGTCCAAGCTGTACAACAATGAAACTTAAAAATAAGACAGTGCTACTCCCTCATGCCATCCTACTCCTCATTTTTTACCACATTCTTCCTCTTACTGACTTGCAAATTACAAAGATGTAAAGATATTCATGACAAAAGTAATGGATGGCCATGAGGAATGGTATGGATGGCAGTGAGGGATGAAGTAAATGGTTGTGATGGATGGTTATGAAGGATGGGGTGGATCACGCATGGTTGTAATGGAATGAGTGGACAGTTATGAAGGATGGGGTGGATCACTGTGAGGGATGGTGTGGTTGGTTACAAAGGACGGGGTGGATCATTGTGAGGGATGGCGTGCATGGTTGTCAGTGGAACCGTATTGTAGTTTGAAATATGCCTGTTAGGGACAGTGGATGATTGTGAAGGATGGAGTGGATGTTTAAGAGGAATGGGGAACACGGTTGTGAGGAATGACTTTGAGGGATGGAGTGGATGGTGGTGAAGGATAACTCTGAGGAATGAATGGATGGATGGCTGTGATGGATGTATGGATGGTTCTGAGGGATGGTGTGGCTAGTTGTGATGGACGGCTGTGAGGGATGGTTGAGATGGATAGATGGCTGACTGTGGTGGATGGATTGATGGATAACTATTGGGATGAATGACTGGATGGTTGTGAGGGATGGGGTGGATGATTAAGATGAATGAGGTGGATGGTTGTTGGGGATGGGGTGAACAGTTACGAGGGGTGGGTGTAACATAGTTGTGAAAGATGGATGAATGGCTGTGATGGATGGATGGATGGGTGACTGCATGGGACAGAGGGAGAGATGGGTGGTTGTGGGGGATGGACAGATGGTTGTGAGGGATGGGGTGGATGGTTAGGAGGTGTGGTAGTAACAGATGGTTGTGAGGGATGGGGTGGATGGTTTGGAGGTGTGGTAGTAACAGACGGTTGTTAGGGATGGATGGATGGATGGTTGTAAGGGATGACTGTGAGGGATGAGTGTAAGGGATGGACAGAATGCTTTGAGGGATGTATGGTCCAGATGGATGGCTATGAAGGATGGATGGATGGATGGATGGTTGTGATGGGTGGTTGGGAAGAATGGGATGGATGGCTGCGAGAGATGGAGCGGATGGATGGATGGATGAATAGTTGTGAGGGTCAGAATGGAGGGTTGGAAAGTATGGAGTGGATGGTTGTGAGGGATGACTGTGAGGGATGGATGGATGGATACTTGTGAGGGATGGCTGGATGGTTGTGAAGGATGGCTGGATGGTTGTGAAGGATGGATGAATGATTATGAGGGATAAAATGGTGAGTTGCAAGAGATAGTTGTGTGGAATAGACTGGATAGTTAGATGATTATTAGGGATAAAATGGATGATTGCAAAGGATGGTTGTGTGGGATGGAATGGATAGTTGGATGGCTGAATGGGATTGAATGGTCAGGTGTGTGGGACGGATGGATGGTTGTAGGATATGAAGACGATGGTTGTGAGGTGGGATAAATAATAATACTTTGAGGGAACAAAGAGAATGGTTGGGATGAAGCTGTACGGCAGAGTAGATAGCTTTAACCCCTTCAGTCTGAGAATATACCGTATATCCACTCACTTGATGTAATGCTGCCTACTTCTTCCTTAGTCTTTATCATTCTTTTTCTGTGCCTGCCCTTCTCTCTTCCTATTTCTCCCATCTTTCCTATCAATTCTTATTGCTTTTCTTTCCTTTACAGGTGGCTTTACATTGAGTGACAAGCCAAATGGTTTCCTGTAAGCCAAGAAACCATTTACAACACTGGGTGGTAACCATATACCCAAACATACATGCTCCCTACGTGTCAACAAGTGGGTTGGTGAAAGATTAGTGCCTCTCCCTGTAAAATAAACAACTCAAAATCAAATGGCCACCCCTTACGGGATTTTGGCGTCTGGCAATAGACATATTATTCCTGCTGTATCCAGATGATTTTTCTTTCAAACTTAAGAAATATCTCTTGTACTTAAGGGTTTAATGAAAGCTGTTTCTAACACCTCCATTTCAACAAGTCTTTAAGCTAAACAAAATCGTCTACAGAAAGCAAGAATAAAAATAGTCATCTGAGTGAAGTGGTTAAGCAACAGAGAGCAAGAATAAAAATAGTCATCTGAGTGAAGTGGTTAAGCAAAAGCTTAAGGACAGAGCTCTCAGCTGCCTATGTGCCTGATGTGTTAGCTATGATGGATGAAAAGCTAAATGAGAACTGAAAGTTGGCAAAGGCACCGCGAGAGATAAGAATCAACAAAAGGAGGTTAACCCAGTAATTGGAGGGGGGAACTGGGTTTATTTCCATTATTAATAGCTACTGCACCAGTACTAAGACCAGCATCATAGACAGAATATATTTGAGAAAATGAATGATGGCAAATAAGATGCAGAGTATTGCAGAAATTATTAATGAATAGCTACTTTGCAAATTATCATCTAGTTATGAAACAACACTGAAAAAGATTGATACCTAAGTACCGTAGTTATTTATCCTATTTCACCTCGTGGTGTAAATGCCTTAATATGGCCGCACTAACACTTATGATGGATAAGGGCGCAGCTCCCTACTTTTTCTCTTCATGGAGAAGTATATATCGTTTTGTAACAATAACTGTGTGGGGAACGTATGAACATAATTATGAAGAATAAAATCCCACTCCCCTACTTCTCTCTGTGGAGATATTAAACAGAAAATATGTAGTAAATACTTGCAGAAAAACAACTACCAGTATATTCTGCACAGGGCTTCTCTTCACAGTGGTTAGTGAACTACAGCAATGGAGGGTGCACATATATGAAGAGTAAATGAACAATCCCCTACAAAATCAAAGCAATGATGGATCTGAGAGGAAAGTTGGCACTGAGAAACAGAATGCTATACAGCGTACTCTGCCCCTTACTCC
The DNA here is from genome assembly GCA_018397915.1 of Birgus latro. Lineage (NCBI taxonomy): Eukaryota > Metazoa > Arthropoda > Malacostraca > Decapoda > Coenobitidae > Birgus > Birgus latro. The sequence goes on from JAGKTI010012401.1 coordinate 19,605, forward strand.
ACTGGCAACACGTCATAGGACACAGTCTGCACGTGAGAGTAAATATTCAGTCACCTACAATTCTTCTTGTTGTATCATTAATAAGACAAAGCATACATATATAGGGGGTAAATGTTCAATCACCTCCTCTTCTTAAACTATCAACTTCTGAGGGGAGTGTTCACATAGACTGCTGTGCATAATATCCCTATCAACATTTGCAAGGGAAGAATGCAGAAAGAAATACTGGTAGTTAGTAAATAATCAGCCCCCTACTTCTCTCCATGAAGATGTGATGAACCAATGCAACACTTGTAAATGGAGAAATACAATATTGCACAGATTAACAGTATACCAGTATCTTTAGTCTCTTAGTTTACTTTAAGGTGACTGTAGCAAAGCTTTTAAGATCACAGATAAACAAAAAAGTGAATGTTCAGTCCTCTACTCGCCTTCCTGGGAAGCTATGCAAAATAGTACTATCGGGTAGGTAGTCAACACTTGAGAAAGAAAGTAAATGTTAAGTCCCAAACTTCTGTATATCAACACTTGTAGGGGGGAAAGGACTACACAGGAGTAGCTACCATAAATGTTCAGTCCCTTACTTCCCTTCCTGGAGAGATGGTGGACCATAACACCACCTTAGGGTATACATCAAACATCATGGTGAAACCAATAATTACCATACCTGCCACTACCACAGTTCGTCAAGTGTACCTGTGCTTTCAACACTAAAACTGAGACTGAATACTGTGTAAATTATGTGCTAACATATGGCGTGAAATTTCTGCTTGAAAATTAGTAAACAAGCACTGGTAGTTAGCTGAGAGATGCAGTACAAGGGATAATTTGGTAAGAAGTTTTTATCACCATCGACATCAATACGTGACAACAAATCCCATCCTGTCTTTCCCACTGAACAAACAGGAAATAGCCATCCCTAACTCTCTCTCTCACAATCTTCATCACATGATAAAATCTCCCCCCTCCCACTGAACAAACATACAAAAAATAAACTCATACCTTAACTCTCTCTCTCAAATTATAAAAATCACCTCCCTCCTTTTCTCACCGGGCAAATGTACAAAAAAACATCTCATTCCCCAACTCCTATCTCTCTCACATGATAGGAATCCCCTCCCCTCTTTTTCTCACTGAATAAACATAAAAAAAAAAAAAAAACTCATCTCCCAACTCTCTCTCTCATCCACCATCATTTCCATTCATTAACATCTCTATCATTTTGCTAACAATGATGAAAACCAACAAAATCACCATCAACACAACCTATCACCAATACTAACAGAAATGACCACTAATGCCATACTGACAATCACGAACATCATTTCAGTTATAGAGTATATAGTACCACAATGAACTGGACAACTCCCATTTCCAAAACAATCACCACCCTAGTGACACTATCATTACTACTTTGATGTTACAAAAGAAGCCACAATCACAACAATCTGCCTACCATCACAGCATGTATTCAAGCACCTTCCCTCCCTTCCCCTGTGCATCTACTGTATACTCTTCCAAATTTCCATCGCTTATAACTCCTCTCCCTTAACCACTTCTGTATGACAAACTTACTTTCTTCTTGTTAACACCAGATTATTTTATTTGTAACCTAACAGAACTTTCTTGTAACGAAGGAATTAGAAGCAGCCTCCTTAACATCAAAATCATTAACCCTCAACCCCATCTCGACTAAGCCTCTGCCACCGCCCCCCTCTCCACCCCAACCTATTATTTCCTCCTAAACTCCCTACTGGTCAATTTCCTTTAGCTCTCAGTCAACCCCCTAAAACCCTAATTCTCCAACTCGTCCATTTCCCTCTGCTGCCGACCAACTCTTTAACCCTCCAACCCTTCTGGGGCTATATATCCTTTAGCTCTCAGCCCCCATCCCAAGCCAACTACCCAATTTCCCTAAGTTGTCAAACAACCTCCCTCATCCACAACCCTACTGAAGCCATATTCCCTAACTCTTAAACAACCCCCCCAACTCCCCATCCCTACCTTACAGGTCCATTTCCAACTCCCTGCTGGTAAATTACTCTCAAATGCAAACCAACCCCTTCCAACGCTTACTCCTACCCTACATGTCCATTTCCCTCAACTTCTTTAACCCCCAATATTCCTAATACTCACGACTCACTTCCCTCAGCTCCCAATCAACCCTATGGTTTCAACTAACACCGTGTGTGTGTGTGTGTGTGTGTAGCAGAATGCGGATGTTCACAATCAACCGACAGGCAGCTCGGAACTCTTAAAACTGGCTGTCACATTCGGAGAAGAGTAGCGTATAATCGTCTAAATTACCACAATCACGGCCATAGGGATATATATACGGTATATAACCTAGTCAGTAATTTTCTCCTTGCAAACCTTGTAAATTCAGATCCAGTTCCCACCGAAGGTCCATATTGCCTGCACAACAACCTACTTTCCCCCCCTCTCCGCCTGCATACCGTAGTGTATATCTTACGGTAGGCAAGTCACTAATTTGTCTCGTTTTTATATACATTTTCTGGCGTACATCGTCTGCACACCACCACCACCACCAACAACAACAACAACAACAATAGCTACAACCTCTTCCTCCCTCCCCCGCTTACGTGGATATACTGTACAGTATGGTAGGTCAGTCACCCACTCGTCCCACTTTCATTTACCAGCGTCTGCAAGTACAGTACCCTTACGACTCATTATTTTCCTCCACACCCTGATTCCAAACCCACAGACCGATTTCCGAGCATATAACGCCTACTTCACCCTCCTCCACCACCATCACGACGAACCTTCCCCGCCTACACGTTCTTCGGATCACTACGTCGCACTGTAGACTTAGTAGCACATTCTTCTGAGCGGTTTATTATATCTGCTACAGCCTGATTTTCTCTTTATGCTATTTAAATTTTTAGTACCGACATAGTTTGCTTCGGTAACGTTCAAGAGGATAACAATAATGAAATGTGCAAAACATCGCTAGGGAAAGTGTGCTACAATGTCCCCCAAACCGTTTTTGTAGGAAAAGCCTATAGTCTAAATTCACTTCCCACCGACTTCATCCACCATTTAACACTTCCCCCGTCTGCAGTTCTACAATTCCACATTCTTGCTTCGCCAATCTAACACTCTCCTTCCGCAGTCATTTACTCTCTTCCATACCCGCTTCCCACGTATATCGGCTACATTATCATCCACCATTATTTCCATCACGCACCTCCCACGCCTACACAGCCTTGTCACATCTGTTCTCTTTGCACATCCGTTATCCTGCGTGGCGTATACTTTCATCACTTTCCAACAACACTGCCATCGCACCTTGCGTGCCCGCATAGCCTAGCTACTGATTCTCTATTTCCTCAACGTCCTACCCCTATATCGCCACCATCACCTTCCACAAGTCACCACGAAGCACCTCTGCCTACACAGATTTACAGTAGCCCTGTCTATCACCAACTCACCCACCACATCCTGACCTCTACATTCAAGCTCCCCCTAGAGTTCTCGAAGCTTACTAGGCTCACTAACTTTGTCTCAACAGCTATTTGTACTAGAACTTGTTGGGACAGATATTTGACCAATTCAGTTAGACAGCCTTCTTAAACTACAAAATACATCGTTTGCAGCTGGCAGAAATAGGCTACAACTGAAATGTCACCGTATTCAGTCTATGGAGATCCAAGCTGAATAAACTGTTTGGTGGTAACAGGGATAACAATGCAACATCAACATATTACTAGGGTTAAGGAAGTATGCCCTTTCGTGCACAGGGTCCTAGCGATTTAAGTTACATAAAATCGTCTGGTGGTGGACGGAGTAGTCAGAAATGTCGTTACCGTACTGCAGTAGTCAATAGCGACAGCTTCTATCCCATTCAGTTCGCGAGGTCTAGTTCTGACTAAAGAAAATCGTCTGGCGGTAGCATGACTTACGAAAATATCATACTGCATGGTTTAATGCACAGTACACTGCTTCTCACCCCCTCACTAAATACAGGTCTTGGCTAGCCTGAATAAATCGTGCAATGGATTAAAGAGAGAGAGAGAGAGAGAGAGAGAGAGAGAGAGAGAGAGAGAGAGAGAGAGAGAGAGAGAGAGAGAGAGAGAGAGAGAGAGAGAGAGAGAGAGCGCACGTCTCGACGGCTAAAAAATACATCAACTAAAGGGGTGTAGACTAATGTGTAGCAACGTGACTTACCTTACATTTTGGCGACTCGACGCAGTGAGCTGGCCGCTAATTGGTAGGCAGGGTAGAGAAGGTGCGTGACTACATTTACCTCACTTTTAAGTCAGCTTTTGTGTGTTCTTGTTAACTGGGCCCAGCAAGATTATACAACATCCTACATACACAATCTGGCACTGGTCACGCCCTCATAACACTAACTAGGCTATTCTTATTCTCCCTCCTCAATATCCCGAAGCTGTGATTTAACGCTGGTTCTACATTACTGCCTTTACAAAGAAGACATCTTTTAAAACTTATTCTTGCAAGCACCAAAAGCTTTTTCTACAATTCAGAACGGTCTTTTCCAAATGGAAGGTTAAATGCAAGCATCGTTAAACCACTGCCTACAAGGGGGCTCCTGGTAGCTAAAGAAGACTGCTTCTCAGTAGCCAGAATAAGATGAAAAATAATTACGTCATCGTAGTGAAGGGATTAAGGTTTTAGTCAGGCCTAAATTAAACAATACGAGTGGATAATTTTACAGAGAAGAGCAGCGAAATACGAGCAACACCTACCCACCCCGGATGGCACCCAAGCACTGGAATCAAAACATGTCAGCGACCTGCGGCATGGCTGTGTTTGGTCCGGAGATGCTGCCTTGCCACGTCTCGTCCAGGACCGCGTGGGTTTGTTATGACGTGAAACGCGGTGCATCACAGAAACGTGGCACCACCGCGACCCCAGGCTAAAGGGGATTCGATGATAGGGGACACAGTGAGAGAGTGAGGGAGAGAGAGCCCGGAGGAGTCACAGGGAGTAGGAAAGCCGGAGGGAGAGAGGGAAGTGAGAGCTAAAATATTCCTGTTTTGGATATGAGAATATCTAGACTATATTTCAATCACTGTTGAGAGAGAGAGAGAGATTTTTAACAGG
>JAGKTI010012402.1:0-24692 GCA_018397915.1 Birgus latro
CTTACACTGGAGCAACAATTCTGATTTTGATGGTATCACTGTTGTGCGGAGGCCCTCACCTCGCCGCCAGAACTGGTACGTTTCACTGCCATGATGGTAACCGACTTTCCTCGAACCTTCAGCTTCATGGAGCAGAAGTCCAGTTCACACCCCATGGACATCAGATAGTCAAGACCCAGAAGACAAGGATCCTCCATGTCAGCCATGTAAACTGGAAGAGTAGCCTCTTGCCCTGCCACTTCAATCTGGACATCCAGGGGTCCATTCAGTTCCACACAGTGCCCAGTTACACAACACAGTTGTTCCTATGACAGGCAGATACCGATGATGTAACACATCAGGCCTCACAAAAGTCTGCACTGAGGCCAAATCAATCACCAGGGAACACTTCTTTCCATCTATCCTTCCATCTATTCGCACACTGTCAATTGCTGTTCTCTTGCATTTTCTTGGCGGTGGGGCTACTTGGGAAAAGCTGGCTGGTGGCTGCCCCTTCGCACCAGCCTCCACTAGTTTTCCGCTTCTTTCTCGTCTTCTGCAACCTTCTTATCATCCTTTTTCTTCTTCGGACACTCAGAACTGAAGTGTCCCACCTCACTACATGTCCAACATGTTCTTGTTACAACTGAAGATTTCCTTACACTACTCTGTTCTTGCTCCTTTTTCCATTTGTGATAATCCTCCTTCTTGTTCTCCGGCTTCCCGGAGAACCAGCAACCTCCACTGGTCTTCTCCTGTCCCCTCTTCCACTTGTAGCAGTCTTCTTTTCTGTGTCCTGGCTTCCCACAGCACCAGCAACTTCCATCAAATTTTTCCATTTCACATACCTGCTCCTTTCTTGCCTTGAATCCTGCACTACGACCTGCCTGAAAAGTGGACGTACTAGACCTGACAAAGGACTCAAACTCTAGAGCCCTGGCAAGTTCGTCTTGCATGCTTCTGGGTTGTGCCTGCTTCACCTGCAATTTCAACTCTGCGCTGTCAAGAGCATCAATGAATGGTCCCTCAGTAGAATACCCAACAGGTTGGGTGCTGTTCCAGGGTACGCCATATATGCCATACTCTCCAGGTCATGAGCAAGCTGCTGTAGGGGTTCTCCCCGCGCCCGTAAACGGCTCCAGAATCTTGCTCTGTAAACCTCAGTCTGGTACACTCTTTCTCACGTTCCTCGTGCTCACGCTCTTTCTCACGTTCCTCACGCTCCTTCTCGCGTTCCTCACGCTCAAGCTCTTTCTCGTGCTCACGCTGAATGTTCCGCTCTTCACGGGTGGCATTCTCACATTGGTGCTCGTAATTGCAGCACGACAGGACATAATTTCTAATTTCCTTGGGGTTAGTAAGCCCCATATCCTTGGCTTCCTGCAGGTATGTACTAGTTTCAATGATGCTCAGACTGAGAGTAACTAAAGACTGAGTGAATACTGATATTGTGCAGCAGTCTACCTGACTAAAAGTGAGTGAGTGATTTCGTTAATAATTTCAAGCTAGGAATTTATATCCTGGTGAGGCCGCCAGATGTCAGGGAGAAAATTAAAATGTGTCTATGGACACTTGGAATAACTATCGAGTCGATTATCACGAGAGAATCGACCCGTGAAATCAAGTAGCGATTTCACTTTTATGCTGGCTTACTTCGCCAATTCTACAGAGTCGAGAATTTATAAACTTTCTCAACAGTACATAGCAGAGACTAAACGCTCAAGAATGCCGTATTACTGTACTGTTGGCCTCTGAGAAAATTAGGTTCTGCCCTTAACATTCAAAAAATAATAATAATAATAATAAACAGGATCTTGGCTGAGCCAATCTCCTAGCTGGCACAACTGATTTAAGAATTAATACCAAGAGCTGGCCTAAGTACCAGTCGTGATTAATATAAGGAGTTGTGCTAACTTGGAGTAGCAAAAGTGTACTAAATATGTGGGGAAATAAAGCACGACTGTTACATTTAACAACGCTCAAGAAAACGAACTTTAAATTTATTAATTTCAAGAAAGTAAATTTATGTTACATGAATCTATTCAAAATCAAGAAAGGGAATTGCACTCACTCAAGCACTCAGACAAATAACTAAATAAAGCACTAAGCTAAATAACTAAAGAACCGTAATCCTAGGAAAAACAAAAGAAATACTAATCAGTAATGAGACCGCCGCTAATACAGTCGATCACCAGGCTGGTGGGAGCTTCGGACTCCAATACAGCCGAGACTTCTGAGATCGCTAAGAGAAGAGACCCGCTCGAGCTTTGCGCATGGCACATCCACACTCCGAGACTGTCACTTGGATGACTGACTCAATGCTTGATCTAAACAGAGGCATTGTGTGAAAAGAGCGTGGCCACCTAACGGCTAGGGAGGCAGAAACGACAATTCAGAAATTATCGCTCAGAGGAATGCACTGGCTGTACATAAAGACAGTCACTTGCGAAAGAATGACGAAAGTTTTGAAAATTTGATGCAAATACAGGTACACGAGTGGATGGCTTAGAGACTGAGCGAAATCTCATGCATTTCAGAACTATTCGTCGCTCCCACAAAATCAATCAATGTCACGATTTACGATACATAATTTCACGATGTAGAAAATTCGTGACATGCACATACCACCAGACGCCCACCTGCACCCAAACGCACCTCTTGGCAGTGCGCTGAGTGCCAGGTTCTCCTCTGCGTACCCTGCTTTTTTTAGTACCACTGCCTGAAAAACTTCTAAAACAGTGTCAAGGGGAATGTAAATAATGTGTGTAAATAATGTGTAAATAGCAAGTGAAAGGATTGGAGGTAAATATTATTGAACAATGGAATATAGTTTTATATGTTACTGCAAGTGACTGTCCGTGACCTAGTGTAAATAATTTGTAATATAAGAATATGAGTACAAATAGCTGGAGTAATGAAAGTGAAAGCTTCGAACCCTACGTTGTTTTTACTAAACAAGAAAGTGAATGCCTGGAGTGAAAATAAACCACAATTAGTGAAGTAAACTTATCGATAAATACTGTGGATATATACAAGTGTAATAAAGTACTAGACATAATAAAGTGTGAGTGTGTATATGAATAAGAAATCACAGAATACGAGCAGTGAACGAGAAAGTAAATTCCTGGAGTGAAAATAAATTACAATTACTAAAGGAAACTTATCGATAAATACTCTAGATACATATGTGTTATAAAGTAATAGAAAAAATTAAATGTGAGTGTGTATATGAGTAAGAAATGAGAGAATATGAGCGGCGAACTAGCGTGAGCAACAGAGTGGGAGGTTCGTATGTGCTTGTGTTTCACATTGCTTTCACAGTGTTTTTTTTTTTTTTTAGTATGGATTCCAAACTACTTGGAAATCACTGAATAGTGTTTCTAGTGATAATATCTGGCAGTGGTATTCATACCACGGGAAGTCGGGAAGTGTAAAGTGGAGACTTAGTTACTCAACTTCAGAAGTCTCCACAAGTCCTACGGTAGTCAACGAGTGCTAAAAAAAACATCCCAGGAGAAAGCTGTAGGTATGTGCCATAAGCATATTTAATTATAATATTCTAGGACTAATAACTGATTTTTGGCAAATATTTTTGAAAAGTCAGTCGTAGCGCGAATTTGCCCCACGGGATGGGCACAACGCACCTCCGACAACCCTGCGGTTTAAGGGTTAATGCTCCTCAACTTCACTTCATAGTTCTCACAAGCACTGGAGCTATACAAGCTTTACTAACTGCATTTACAAACCACTGTGTGCCAAGAACAATTCATTATTTTCACAAGTACAGAAGATAATCGTCACTAATTGCAATAATATTACACTTAATGCTTCCTAGGAACACTTCACAAACTTCCCTAACTGCACTGACACTACACTATACTCTAACTAAACTGAAAACCGACTAAACTTGTTCTAGGCTCTTCCCCATCATTATATAACCTTCTTTGCTTCTCCAACATTCTAGGACTTGCTGGCCCCTGTACCTGCCCATAGTAACAGCAGTTACCAACTCGGAGACAACCAAAACATGCTAGAGTTTTCTTACATTGCATAACACTGTAAATTATTTAGCATACAAACTTAAATTAAATGTCATAATTTAACAAGTAATCACATGAAACATTATAAAGAAAAAGAACAGAAAAATTAGTGCATAACTACGAAACAACTATGCTCACAAACAGCAGGCAAACTGACAACACTGACTCGTACCGAAACCTACGGTACGGGAAACGTCGAGAAAAATTTCACCTACCTAACTGGCAAATCTTGCCTCTTAACAATATCTTGCATTGACTTCAGATGTAGATCCCAGTTACCCATACATTCACCTTTAATAAACACTTACAATATTGCTGCCATTTCCAAATACTGTAGTCACATCTTAGCAGTGTATTTGTTCTACATTGTATCGTTTGCTGCTTTCAGTTTTTTATTTATGTTTTGGAGGGCCTGTGAGTAATATAAAATCTCAATTGTGATTACATTCTTTTGTTCCTTGCCCCCTAAAACAATAGGTGTAAACACTGACAGTTAAATTCAAGATCCTGGTCACTGACTTGTTGCAAGAAATATTTTGTAATGGCGGCCTTTTAGGATTTATGCAAATTAGGTGTCAACAATTGACCCATTGTAATAAATACTGTCATAAACATGTTCCTTGAGCCTGGAAACATGGGTATAGACACCAGAATTAAGTCCACAAGAGTCTCAGATCCCGAGATACAGGCAAAAGTAGTTTGAATAATGGCAATTTTTGATTTATGCAAATTAGGCATTATTCCACTACTTCAATATCCCTATACTTTTAATATGTTGTTTTGTGAGCTATTTCAAATAAAACCTTTGTTAGTCCCGTAGGGCTTTCAAGCGTGGTTAGTCCGATGGGGCATTACAACACCCCAATACAAAAATACATGTAGTGTTACTAACATGTAAAATATATTCACACTGCTGTTTCAGCATATCTCTACAATCAATAATGAAAAGATTGAATGTCTTGTAGGTGGTGTTTATTAATTTATAATAATAAAATACAATAAATTCTAATATCAGTAAAAAAATAACAAATGGACTCGTATCTCATTTGTTAGGTAAACACGCACAGGAAAATACATTTTGTGATTTTTAAAACAAGTATAATGAAAAACAATATGGAAAAATAAGATTTAAAAAAACAATCTATATCACAATATGATCTAAATGGTTAGTCTGATGGGGTGACTGGACACCCTGGGGGAGGAGGAAGTGCCCCTCTTACTACACCAGAGGCCACCAGAGGCAGGACTAAACCAATCCACATGCTCCCTCCCCTCACTGAATCAAGAGAGTACTGGAACGGAGAGAAATATTCGAATTACATGAGCTTTAAAAAAAAAAATTGGGTGCCAGGACACCCCACCTGACTAACGAAGGGTTAAATTCGGGAAAAATGGATTCTGTGGCAATTTCTTTTGGGATGAGCCCCCCCCTTTTTGTCATATTTTGATTGGCCTATGGTAAAGAAGTCACTGTTTGGCCATTTCAACAGCCATTTCCCGTTGCCCCCCCCCCCCCCCCCAAAAAAAAAGAAGAGAAAATGACTCCCAGATTCAAATCTTGCTTGTTCTAGACTACGTGACTGGGAGTCGTCCATGCGATCCACCATTATATTCCTTTATCCCACGTTCAATACATGTACTGTATTTTATCTTCCTTGTCAGGTCTGTGTGGTCTGTAGTCTTTCTCATGGCATCCTCCTCCTCCTCCTTCTTGTTATCCTATTCCTCACTTTTTTATTTCTAAACTGAAAATACTCTTTATTAATCTCTCATTAGCCCCTCACTCTCTCTCTCTCTCTATCTCTATCTCCCTTTTATGGCCAGACCAGAAAATGATACACGGTCTGCGTCTGCTTCTATACTTCCTTAATAATCTATTGCTTCTAATAACGTTCAAGTGTCAGTTTCAATTTCTTTTTCAAGAGTGTTTTTTTTTTCAGAAATCGAGGAAAAACATTATATTGCACTTTTTTCCAGTTTCTCACCAACACAGAACACAACAAATGCAACACTAGTATAGATAACAAGAATTATTTCTTAATGTATGTCCTTTTTTTCAGAATAACTATAGAATCATATGTGGCACCCTACAAAGTCACCTTTTCGCAGTCCACATCAGAAATCCTTCAAGAACTTGGTCGCCTGCTGTATTTGGGAGTATCAACAGTGGACGGCCTCAGGGACTCCTTCGTTATGAGGTGAGTGGCTTTTATCTATTTATTTATTTATTTATTTGTTGCCTTATTTATACATAATTGTATATCACTTAAATATAGTCTTTATCTGACGCTGATTCTACAATGTCAACTGGTAACTAGAGGACCGATAGCTCTGCAGACAGCTTAAAATATACTGGCACAATTTGTCATTACGGGATAGATAACTATCATACTATATATATTTAAATGAAATAAGCTTTCTGTATCTGACCCTCACGAATTATGGACATGGTGGCATTATATTATTTTAAGGAAAGCATGACGATTAATTTCTAGTGATGGGCTTAATTTGTAAGATCGTTTTAGTTAAATGGTGGGGGAGCGTGAATCTTGGAAATACCGATATTGGCAACACAGTATTAAGTACATTTAATACTAGTTCACGGGGAAGTTAAGGATGACTAATGAGTGAACAGTTTTTACTGGATGATACGCCAATTACCAGTCACATATTCATATTGTGTTACATTAGGTTATTACACATGTGCTATCTCACATCACTTGCACCTCACCACATCACTTGCACCCCACCACATCACTTGAACCACCTCACCTCAGTTGTACCCTCCGTTGCTCCAAACTGGAGTCAAACACTTGAAGCCTGCTGCACCTAGGTTTTCTGCTCCGGTGTAACCGATTGCCTTAATTATTTTGTATCTGGAGTATCTAAGAAGGTAGTGGCTGGCCACTTGGACGTAGTGACCCAGATAAGTGTCTGGCGGGAAATATTAGGTGCCAGACTTGTTTACACTGACGCACCAAATTTAACTCGCATAAAATTGGAAAGTGGTAGGTGATGGCAAGCATCATCCACTCACTTGATGTAGTGCTGCTTACTTCTTCCTTAACCTGTCACGTCCCGACAAATCTCCTACCTCCGATACCCCCCAGTCCCAAGCAATTTAGTTTTTTTTTTTTTTTTACTCAAACCTTCGCTTTTGGTGAGAAACATCGAAAATTTATAGAGAAAACGCCCTCCTGAGCTTATAAATGTTGCTACAGGTGACAAGTCAGCCTTACCTTTCATTTTCTCTCAGGGTATCTGGCCTCAAAGCAAACGAACTCTGGGAGGGTAAACTAATTCAAGCCATTTTGAATTACGTATTTATTTATTTATTTGGTACGAATTTATGTGTAGTACAAGACTATACTGGTTTTCACACAATTATATAGGCAATAGAAGCTTCGTCCAGTCACCAAACACATCCACATATGGCACCTTCCTTTAAAACATTACCACCTCATCATTTCTGTTTGATTCTTGCTCTAGCTTCTTTATTTCTTTGTCCTCAACCTCAGGAATCACTTTCACCGTGAATTTCGTCATTGGAGAGACTGTGGTGCGACATGTCTTTACTGGTCAGGTCACTGCTAACAGGTGAATTTCTGACTGTGGTGGTGGGGGGGGGGGAGGGAGGGGGAGTCAGGTGGGATCAGGCAGTATCCCCACTTGACAGCAGATAGAGGAAGGTCCCCATATATGCATACCAAAAATCACCCGTGAAACTTGATAACTGTGCAAATTATCAACCTTGCAATTGCGAGATGTACCGGTACGTCGATGGGTCTAGCTGTGACAAAACGTTGCGACAAACTCATACATTGATGGGACGCCTCGGGTTAACCTTTTTCATTCTTTTTGTCTGCCTTCCCTTCTTCCTATTTCTCCCATGTGCCTGTCACTTTTTTTTTTTTTACTTTTACTCTTCTTCCCTTTTCAGGTTACTTCACACTGAATGACTAGCCTAATGACTTCCTGTAAGCCAGGAAACCATTTACAACGCTGGATGGTAACCATATAACCAACCCATACGTGTTTCCTACGGGTCATCAAGTGGGTTGGCGGAGGGTTAGTGGCCATCCCTATAAAGCAACTAACTCAAAGACAGATGGCCATCCCTTAGGGATTGTGGCATCTGTCTATAGATAGATAGATAGATACACAGACTTTACAGTATATTGTTTTGTTATGCTTAGTAACAAATATAACAGGAAGTGTGACGTTTTGCTGGAATGTTGGCCTTCCTTTAAACTATGCTCCTTTTACTCTAACTCGGCTTAAAATTGCCACATATATTTTTGCATTTGTGTGTAAGAGTCAAACCTCTCTGCATCTGGCTTTCTGTCAACTCTTAAAGCTCTAGGGACAACTAATCTGTTTTTGTCTATTCGTGTTTGCTTGTTTCAGATGGTTCGATTTTTCCCATTTGTGAGCGTCAGAAGATATTAGTGTTTCTGTAGCTTTCATTTACCTCATCACTAAAATTGTCCTCGCTTGAGTTGAATAAAACCATCAAGAGGCTGCAAAGAGGGATAATTATAACAGCATTAGTGTGACGATGTTAATGAGTCTCACTACTGATGACATTGACTGGGTCCTTCAGTTAGGAAAATCTCACCAATAATTATTGTTTTTTTTAAAGAAAATAAGAACGAGGAGAATCCATTATAGGAAAAAGAATAAAACTCCTGATAATCATCCGGTTGCTTTTTTTCTTCCTTTTCTTTTGATAAGGCTGTCCAAACGGGTGTGGCTGAAAAGGGTTTTTACGTATCGGGGGTTAAAATTCATTGATCATATTCTGTCACTCATGTAATGTCAAATGGTCACCTAGCCACGACCCCCTACGCTCCATGTGGTACAATAGAAAATTGATTAACAGGAGAATGAAAAAAAAGAGGGGAAGAAGCCATGATGTGGAAATAATAAAGGATCATCGTGATCATCATTCTAATCATCATCCAGACTTTCTTCCCGCACACAAAGATTGGCTGAGGTAGGGTGCAAAGCCTAAAAGAGGATGAACTAAACAGCACATGGAATCCTGACTCCACCTCACAGGCAAGTCTTCCTCCACTAAAGACTAAAACTCGTATTAACCCAAGGTATCCCATCGACATATGGGTACGTCGCAATGTTTTGTCACAGCTACACCTATCGACGTATGGGTACGTGGTGCAATTGCAAGGATCATAATTTGCACAATTTTCAAGTTTCATGGGTGATTTTTGGTAGACAGATGTGGGAGACCTTCCTCTACATGCTGTCAAGCGGGGATACTGCCTGGCCCCACCTAACCCCCCCTCTCCCCCCCTCCCCCCCACACTGGCCAATTCACCTGTTAGCAGTAAGCTTGCCAGTAAAGGTATGTTGCCCCACGATCTCTCCAGTGACGATTTTCACGATGAAAGTAATTCCTGAGGTGGAGGACAAAGAAATAAAGAACCTAGAGCTAGAAACAAACAGAAGTGATTAGGTAATAATGTCATAAAGGAAGGTGCCATATGTGGATGTGTTTGGTGACTGAACAATGCATCTATTTCTTATATAAATGTGTGAAAACCAATATAGTCTGTTGCTACACATAAATTCGTACCAAATACATAAATAAATATGTAATTGAAAGTGGCTTGAATTAGTTAACCCTTCCATAGCTCGTTTTCTTTAGCCAGGTACTCTGAAAAATAAGGAAAACGTAAGGTTGTATGACACCTGTATTTCTCTATGAATTTTCGATGTTTCTCACCAAAAGAGAAGGTTTGAGCCAATAAAAAAAAAAATCCAAAAATGCTCGGGATTTTGGGGTATTGTAGGTTGGAAATCGGTCTGGACGTGACGGGTTAATAATGGTAAAATCTTTTAAGGTGAACTCAAGGCAAGAATCAAACATCTTTTATTTACGTGTTATTTTGTTATCTGGACAATTTCTTAAGATGAGATTTTTTTTTGCTGGGAAGGTTAGATCAAGCCTTGAAAAACCTTCGCAATAGTAATTGCCCCCTGATCAGACTAAAACCGTAGGGTATATAATTATGAAGCAACAATATAAAGACAGAGAGGTTGCAGTAATCTCTCTCTCTCTCTCTCTCTCAGGCGGGCTCACGTGAACAGCCAGGCTTACCTCAAGTTCGTCATTGCCCAGAGCTACATCACTGTGGACGGATCTCAGTCAGTGTACATAGGCAGAGAGGGGATCCTGCCTATTGCTATCGCCTGGCCAATACCCCACGATGCTCCCTATAAACATCTTCTTGACAAGTACATCCTGGCCATAAGGGAGGTGAGATGAGTTTATACCATTATCATCCATCCACCCAACCATTACCATTTCATATATGCATACATCCACCATCCATCCATTCGTCCACCATTCGTACATTCATCCTTATATCATCGTCATTAACAACAACGTCAAACATCAACAATATCTTCATCTGTTATACTGTACAGCATTAATTCATTCATCATCATCATCATCATCCATTAAATATCTTTATTTTTTACATGTGTTCGTTTCTTGATATAGTCAGGGGTCCCCCAATTCTTCACCTGACTGACTTATTCATCCAATTTTAGATTTTCATTGACGATCAAAGTAATTCAGTAAACACCACTGTAATTACCTAATACCGTTACGAATAATAATAATGATAATAATAAAAATAACGCCTATCCATCTATCTATTGCCAGACGCCTTAATCCCCTCAGAGGTGACCACAAACAAATCGCTTCCATGTCTTCTTGTCTCCCGCCATGTCACTGCTCTGCTCTCAGCTCACATCCCCCTCTCTCATATACCTCTCCACTCCATCCCTCCACCTCATCCTCGGCCTCCCCCTCCCTCTTCCCCTCTCCACCTCACTCACATACACTCTCCTCGTCAGTCTATCACTCTTCATCCTCTCCAAATGGCCAAACCATCTGAACGTGTTTCTTCTAACGCTTCCCATCACATCCACATCCACATCAAAACACTCTTTCACTTCTTCATTTGTCAGTACCGTATGTCACGCCATGTGACTTCACATGCTCCACTCAAATAACTCATTTCCACCGCCCTAACTTTTGACTTCTGTCCCTCCAACAAGGTCCAGGCTTCACTTCCATACATCAGAGATGGTATCATATGGCTGTCATGTAGTAACTTTTTCACTTCCATGCTCACATCCCTGTTTTTTAACACAGCTTTCAAGGAACCAGCAACCTTTCCTTCTTGCTGTACCCTTTCAAGGACTTCACCCTCTAAACTTCCATCCTTACTCATCACACTACCCAAGTACTTAAATGCACTCACATTTTCCATTTCCTCCTCATCCAGCCTCACTGTACATTCACTGACTTCACTTCTCACAAAGACCATAACCTTACTTTTCCCTACGTTCATCTTCAGGTACCGTTTCTTACACACTCTCCCAAACTCATTCACCAAGCCTTCCAGCTCTCCTTCGTCTTCACGTAACAACACAGTATCATCTGCAAACAAGAGTATAGGGAGTTTCCAAACACAGTACTCTCTCATTAGGGCTGCTCCAACATCGACTGCCCTACCCTGTATCTTTTCTATAACCCCATCCATATACCAGACTGAACAACCATGGAGACATGGGACATCCCTGTTTCAATCCAACCTTCAAATAAATAAATTCACTCAGTTCACCATCCACACGTACCGCAGCCTTAGCACCTTTATACATACTCTTCATGGCTTTCAGAACTTCGCATCTACTCCACATATATCTTAATACTTTCCACAATCCTTGTCTATCCACCCTCTCGTATTCTTTCTTCAAATGTATGAAGGCTGCATACAACGTCTTTCCTTTTTCTAGAAACTTTTCCACTACAGATCGAAGAATGAATATCTGATCTACACAACCTTTTCCCTTCCTAAAACTTGCTCTTCTCCAACTAATTCCTCTGTTATTTCCCTAACTCTGTCAATAAATACCCTACCATATACTTTTCCTATTACACTAACAAGATAAATGTGTCTTCAGAGAAAATGGATGATATTTAAAAAATAATAATAATAGATCTATCATACATTTCGTACTAAAAATTTTGATATCATTAATGGGAAGGATGTGTGCGATGAGTATTAACAAAGGCATTGGTATATTAGTGAGGTTTAGTCGTAAGTCACCACTTCTAGGTTCAGTCTGTTCCTGTGCTTTGTTAGAAGCGCATTTGCATGGCTAGAACCATCTTAAACCATGTAAGAACTTGTGAATGCAAGTAAAAATGGCTCAACTACTGCACACAGCCGGGAGTGTTTAGCAACAGTATTTACACTACTCCAATAGTCACTCATTGAGGCTTTTACTTCTGAACAGTGATTTCGAATCGAGTTTCTAAAAGTTTTTCCTGTAATTGAGAGTCAGTTGTCGTGCTGAAAATTTTAGCACTCATTGAAATTTTGAAAATATCACACCGCTGTAACACCAGTGTAAGGGAGAAAATTTTAGGTTCCCTTATAATGAAGATTATCTAAATATCACACCGCTTTACCCACCAGTGTATGGGCGGTACTTTGACTGAATGAATTTATTCGATGTTTACTGATTACTGCCAAAGAAGATATCCTAGAGTTATTTAAGAAGGCCTCGTTAATAGATTAACACTAGGAAGAAATAACTACAGGTAGTAGTAGAATTAATTTGGTATGCTGCCACCACCCAGCGATTGCCAGGAAAAATAAATAAAAATAAAAGATATTAGTCCCGTACAATGAAAGAGGGGACAATGAGGCCTAGGACAGCAAACAGGGTAGCGTGAGAAAAATATATAAGAGCGTGGATTTTACAGATAGTAACATGCCTTGCGGGCCACTCAACCTCATAATCAACTTCCCTGAGCTATTTAGACCAAACACATACGAAAAATTAAATAACTATATTACTATCCTTAATATACATATATTGAAATAACCTTCGAACAAGATATAGTATCAGTAATCCCTCCATTATCCGACATAATAGAGCCAAAGGCATGTCAGGATATTGGTTTTGTCTGGATATTGGTCCTGAAGCTCCAGCACTGTTTTTCATGACCCTAACCTAACCTAACCTAACCTAAATCAGAAAACTACTTTCCTACCTCCCTAGTGGACATGTATGGCACTTATTTAGGTCCCTTTTCACATAAATAATGCATACATAGCATGAATTTATTGAATTTTAACCAAAAAATGATGATTTAGGGGTGAGTGAGTCATAGGAGCTCAGAACTTGCCAGCATAGTATAAGTAAGTATCGGACATGGAAACCATCTTTTCTCACATTTTATGCACTAAATTATTGGATACAAAGCATCAAATACAGTAAATGATGTTAATTGCTACCAGAAAAATGGTTAGGTTAGGTTAACTTAGGTTAAGTTTGGTTAGGTTAGGTTAGGTTATGACCGGACATCAAATTCACTGCTTCAACCTTTTTCATAGCTGGTGCACTTAATAACCATGAATGAAAGAATTAAATTAAAAGCAGGAAATTATGATTAACACAATGTTAGGTTAGGTTAGGTTAGGACTGGACATGAAATTCACTGCTTCAACCTTTTTTCTAGCTGTTTTACTTAAGAACCATGCATGGAAAAATTAAATAGCAAGCTGGAAATTATGATTAACATTTAGGGTAATTTTTTAACACATGTACAGCATGATGAAAACAGGTTAGGCATGAAAATCTTTATGGTAACCATAGGTTAGGTTAGGTTAGGACCGGACATGAAATTCATGCTTCAACCTTTTTTCTAGCTGTTTTACTTAAGAACCATGCATGGAAAAATTAAATAGCAAGCAGGAAATTATGATTAACATTTAGGGTAATTTTTTAACACATGTACAGCATGATGAAAACAGGTTAGGCATGAAAATCTTTATGGTAACCATAGGTTAGGTTAGGTTAGGTTAGGACCGGACATGAAATTCACATCTTCCACCTTTTTTCTAGCTGTTTTACTTAAGAACCATGCATGGAAAAATTAAATTGCAAGCAGGAAGTTATGACTAACATTTAGGGTAATTTCTTAACACATTAACAGTATCATGAAAACAGGTTAGGCATGAAAATCTTTATGGTAACCATAGATTAGGTTAGGTTAGGTTAGGACCGGACATGAAATTCACATCTTCCACCTTTTTTCTAGCTGTTTTACTTAAGAACCATGCATGGATAAATTAAATTGCAAGCAGGACATTATGATTAACATTTTTGGTAATTTTTTAACACATGTACAGCATGATGAAAACAGGTTAGGCATGAAGTTAGGGTACTTACGAACAAAAAGCGGCCGTCCTGATGTAATAACCCACTCTATCATCTCAGACTCTGACAGGAAGACGTTGCACCTGACACACCTTTCCAATTGAGAATCACCAGCACTTCTCACCAACACTTTCACCAAGNACCTTTTTTCTAGCTGTTTTACTTAAGAACCATGCATGGAAAAATTAAATTGCAAGCAGGAAGTTATGACTAACATTTAGGGTAATTTCTTAACACATTAACAGCATCATGAAAACAGGTTAGGCATGAAAATCTTTATGGTAACCATAGATTAGGTTAGGTTAGGTTAGGACCGGACATGAAATTCACATCTTCCACCTTTTTTCTAGCTGTTTTACTTAAGAACCATGCATGGATAAATTAAATTGCAAGCAGGACATTATGATTAACATTTTTGGTAATTTTTTAACACATGTACAGCATGATGAAAACAGGTTAGGCATGAAGTTAGGGTACTTACGAACAAAAAGCGGCCGTCCTGATGTAATAACCCACTCTGTCATCTCAGACTCTGACAGGAAGACGTTGCACCTGACACACCTTTCCAATTGAGAATCACCAGCACTTCTCACCAACACTTTCACCAAGTTTTTTTTTTTTATAACTGGAATAACATCACTTCACGGCACTGTACACAACAGTAAATTCCCGTGTGGTCTAGTGACGATCCCTGGAGAATTTAGTCACTGTCAGAGTCCGCGTAGATCTTGGTGCGACGTGGTGATACACTATCCACTACAGAGGACTCCGAAGATAGACACAAACTAACATCCAGTGGTGATTCAGCCATGCCTGATGTGCTGGGCTGTGGATCGGAGCTAGAAGGCCTGTCTTCGTGAGATGATGGTGTGGAGCGAGAGTGGACGACGGCGGGGTTGACTGGCCTGAAAAAACTCTCAATGGTTGATTGACGCAGAGGACGATGATTTTGACGATTAATGATGCGTTGCCTGAAACCTCGCACTTGACTCGCCAATTCCAATGACCCCATCTCTCTGTTGCAGTCCGGGTGTTCTAGGTAGTCAAGGATGAACTCCACATAGTGCCGGATTGTGCTCAGCCTGGGGATCGTTGGGGCAGTTGCAACCTGTGAGGAGTCCGCATCATCATCGCTGTCCTCGTCAGAATCTTCCTGCTGGGTACTGGGACCAGCAACAGTAGATGCGATCTCGGTATCAGACATGATCTGATACCCAGGATCGCCCTCGTCGTCATCCAACCACTCGCGCACTTCGTCGACATCCACATTGTCTCCACCCGTATCAAGCCTTGCATGAAAGTCATCCACGTCAAAACCCAGAAAATCGTGCACCACGTCACTTCCATGAAGTAGGCGAGACCAACCATTTTCTAAAGTCTTGACAGAGACTTCATTCCATGCATTTGCCCAGTTGTAGATGGCAGACTTGAGGGTGTATCGGCGAATGTTTTCGAGTGTTTTTTGTCCTCGCGTGTCACGTCCTTCCCTGCAATCGTCCTCGTCCTCGTACACAACCATCACCTCGTCCAAAAACTTCCGTCGGTATAGCCTCTTCATTGCCACAGTCACTCCCTGGTCCATTGGTTGGATGAGAGCAGTTGTATTAGGTGGCAAAAACAGACACCTGATGCGACCATTCTCTGCCACCAACTCCTTGTCTGACGGATGCGCAGGTGCATTGTCAAGAATCAGGAGGGCCTTTACCTGGTCTTGTCGAATTTTCAGTGTCTCCGTCTGATAACGAATGACCTCCTTAACAAAGTGTCAGTGGAACCAATTCTTGAAGATCTTGGTTGTGAACCAAGCCTTCAGAGAATGATACCACACGACAGGAAGGGCATTCATTAACCCACGAAGGCACCTAGGCTGCTTTGCACGGCCTACAATAACGAGCTTGAGCTGGTGCATGCCGTTAGCATTGGCACAGCACAAAGCAGACACACGTTGCTTCGAGAGCTTGGGGCCAGGTAAAAGATTCTCTGTCTTCTCAGCGAGAGTGTTTGTGGGTATTGAACGATAAAATAGGCCAGTTTCGTCAGCATTGTAAACTTGACCAAGAGTGAGGCCCTCCCTATCAATCAAGCCATTCACCTTCTGCCGAAACTGTTCTACTCCTTCGTCGTTAGCGTCCAGAGCTTCGCCATGGGTCTTACGGTTGGTAAGTCCATGTCGTAACTTAAACGCGAAGAGCCAACCTTCAGATGCCTTGAAGTCTGGGGCGTCGTGTAGCCTTGCGAACTTTTCAGCAGCAGCTTTCAGCTCCGTTCCACGTACCAACACACCAGCAGCTCGTTGTTGTCGATACCAAATCAAAGTGGAGCGGTCAATGTCTGCATACTTAGGAGTAAACATAACCTTCCTCTGCACGTTTCATCTGGTCTTCGATGTGAAATCAGCCATGTACTGCTGTAGTTTGTCTCGGGACTTCTTGATATCAAACAAGGTGGAGCGAGAGAGGTTGAACTCACGTACGATGCGCCCTGTTGACCAGCCGGTGTCCACCTTGTCCAATATCTGCCTCTTCTTCTCCAGAGTCAGAACCACTCTCTTCCTCTTCTCAGGAGGCGGGGCCATCATCACACACATGATGGGGAAGGTGAAGAGCAGTATCAAGCACTGTAGGAGGTAGGGTATCACCACAAAAGCTATCAATTCGGCCGCCATTTTCGGAGTTGTTCACGAGGGAGGAGGGGAGTGGGTAATGGCGACCGATAGTGGCATCACGAGTGTAAACAGAGGGGATCGGCGCGCGCGGGAAATTCAAACTGACGCGGTCCCAAAAAATCGAAAATTAATTTTTTTCGGATTTTTTTGCATTTTGGGGGTTGGGCAGCCCAGAATGTCCGGTTAGTGAGTACGTCTGGTTATTGGACGTCCGGATATTAGAGGGATTACTACTTCAGTCTCTGATACCACCAGATTATCTGAGAGAACTGAAGCTCTCTTCTCCACAGATTATAAATCAACTGACTCACATATCACGATACAAAAGTAATTATATAAGAGAATACCACCACAGAAGTACCTTGGACTTTACACTCAACAAGATGTTGATTATACTGCTCACAAAAGAATTACTTGCCCGATACATACATACATACATTAAAAATACACTCAACTCGACCTCTTAACTCAACGTGAGGTTCACATGTGAAATAGAAAATTACAAACTCAGGAGAGACTTACATAAACCACGGTCTCAAAAGGACTCGTAGTATTTCCCAGGTTTTCAACTTGTTGCAAAGTTTACTCTATATTTAATATAATCACCCCTATTTTCCATGAGTTTGCACAATATAACATATCTATGTAAATTATCAGATGCCCAAGAATAATTTAATATTTAATGTCACAGGGCTAGCAATATCCCGCATGATAGAGAAATACATCACTCCATATCTCACCAGAATATTACACTTTATGAATAAAGGGCTTTACTAAGTGGACCATACGACATCATATTCGACAACTATGTATAAGAAATGAACTAAGTGGAATTGTGTAAGGGCATTGGCAATTAGGACTGCGAGACATTATGCAGACAGTACGCCGACCTCATGACGCCACACCATATGTGGAACGTCCGTCTACTATGAAATCACAGCTCGAAGTCATATAGAAGTATTGGAAAATATTATCAGACAACTTACTTTATATATAGTTAGAATGAAAACTAATTATTGTGACATATGGGGGGAAATACAGTGAATTTACTCTAGACCAAACATGTGGAACGTCCGTCTACTATGAAATCACAGCTCGAAGTGACGGCTTGCAGCAAGGATGCTCTGGGAATCCTCCGATGTTCTTACAAACGGTTCTGGCTTCGACTTATTACTCTACAGTTAACTTATTATACAATCATCAATGAACTTGCAACAAGGGATTTTCACTTTCCTCTACTAAGACAAATTAACTTATGATGATTTAAATTTTGTGGCAGTAACATAGGTCTAACAATTTAAACGATGCCTATATTCACGCGGTGATATAATTAATACCAGGCGTAACCTTTGTTCTGGCCTAGGTGATCTTGCGACAGTGAAAAATAAATTTATTTCGCGGCTAACAATGACCATAATCAATAATCAGACTTTACGTAAGCTCATAGACATTATTATTTAGTACAACAAGATGATAAACACAAACTCAACTACAAAATTCTGAATTCCAAGTGTAAATACAACTCACTGCGAATTTTAATCTCGAATCAACTTTCTTCGTCTCTTTATCAAAAACAGACATGAATTTGCGCGTCCAACCCGGTCCACAGGGTCTTACATGTTAACAATATTACTCTCCTACTACACTTCAACTAAGATCAAGCCCAAAAATAAAATTCAAGGTCCACTTCCCATACATTGCATCAATTTAAACAGGGTCCAGAACTACACTTACACCATACATAAACTAACGTAAATTACACATATATTACACTTACACTATACTTATTCTAACTTATATTACTCTTATACTACTTATACTATACTTATGTTACATACAAAATTACAGCATTACACAGTGCCTGAACTTTCTACTTCCAATCAAAAGATGTAAAATCCAGTCAGACAAGTACATCTTCTTCAGGTCCTCAAAAACGCACTCTTAAGCTGTTCCTTGATTTGTCAAGGTGTGTTGTTTATATCTCCAGGTCACAATCTGAAAGTTTTCATTTCCTTCCAGTTGTCATAAATTTTGAAAATACTGAAAATGTTTATGTGCAAGTGAATCTTTGAATATGCCCGTTTTGGTATGGAAGTCTAATTGAGTTGTCCTGGCCTGAATAATCGTAACATCTTTAACCTGGAGACGCTAGTGTAATTCATTAGATTTTGAATATACATCTGACAAATAGAACGGAAAATTTTTACACCTATTTTTAACTCTTCAGATAGTGATGGGTTTACATCTGTTAGAAACTACACAGTTGAGTTGTATAAGTCTACAATCTTTGCAAGCTATCACCCCTAGACAGCCACCTCACCTCAGTGTGCAAAAGTAATTTGGTTAAGAGTATCATCATTCTTTTCACTCTGCATTGCAAACAATCGTGAGTTGAATGGATGAGCTTTGATTTTATAAATTGTTTTGATATAAACTTTCAAAGAGTTATGTAGTTCACCACTGAGTTTCTTGACTACAGGTTGGTGTATGTGTAATACACAATGAACAGTACGTCGTAACTTTTCCTTGAGGAAAGTGGGGAATCCTCTGTAGCAGCTGACCATTGCTGGCGCACCATCAGTAGCCAATGCAGTAGTATTGTTGATGTGTATACTCTGCTTCACCAAATATTCCTTCAAACACCGAAAACATGTCTCACCTTTTGCATCGGCTTTAACCCGTCACGTCCCGACCGATTTCCCATTTCCGATACCCCCCAGTCCCGAGCATTTTTGGATTTTTTTTTTTGGCTAAAACATCCGCTTTTGTTGAGAAACAAAGGAATATGAACAAGAAAGTGGTTACCTGGGTCCAGAAGTGGTCAGAACAAGTGAGCCCCCCTGGTGCAAGTATCGTATTCTGTCACTGATGTGTCTGGCTCTCACATTTTCTATGGTAGGTAATTTTGGGAGATACAATCAAGAACACATCTATATTTACTGATTTGGAACTAATAAACAATAAGAACAACAATATATAGTTTTCAATGAGATATATAGGAAAAATAAGCATTGTTCCATTGCGTGAGCATAGCGAGTTTGGTCACTTTCGTAACACTGAGTCACTAAGTTTCTTGTTTCAGGAAACATCATTTTCTCTACTTGCATATTGCTGCTTCAATGACATTTTAGCATTTCTGACTTTATGTAAATGGTTTCAGCTGTTTACATTCATTACGATGATATTTAGCATAATGATAGCATATATTTGCATACTCAGCGCACTCGCTATGACTTCTTTCAACATACATAACATTTTTTTTAATATCATATTATTCTTTCAATGACATTATAACATTTTACACCCAATGTAAATGTTTTCACCTATTTACAATCCTTACGATGATATTTAGCACACTGCTAGCACATAATCACGTAGCAAGCACACTTGCTACCGCTCGTGTTTCGACTCAGAAAATATTTTTGCACTTACATCATAAATTTCAACTAACAGTACACCCGTTTCCACTTTATACTAATATTTACATATATATATGTCTTATAAATTCACTGAGCATCAGAATATCGCACCTTTATACACTCGTTAGGAATGTTTCGACTTGCAATATATATATATATATATATATATATATATATATTAATGCAAGGAAGAAGGAACCAAAGGCCATGGGCCTGCATACTGTTCCTTCCAAGAAAAAACAAAAAACAATACGAAAGAGAGCCAAATTCAAGATCCATTCATTTCGAGATGCCTGGGCACACTGCGTTTGAAAGACTGGAGATCATAGGAAGTAGGGAATACAGACAGAGGAAGACAGTTCCAGAGTTACCAGTTGCATAAATGAAGGACTTGGAGTAACGGTTAACTCTTGCATTAGAGAGTTGGACAGAAAAGGGATGAGAGTTTGTTGCTAGATGGGTATTACGTGGCCGTCGTAGACGTGGAGGGATGCAAGCAGACAGTTCAGAGGAACAGTGACCGTTGAAGCAGTGATAGAAGAGAGATAAAGTTGCAACAGTGCGGCAAAGAGACAGAGGTTGAAGGGAATCAGTAAGAGGAGGAGAGTTAATGAGACAAAAAGCCTTTGACTCCACCCTATTGAGAAGAGCTCCATACAGGGGCGAATAAAACCCATGTACAGGGTCAACAACTGTGCACGAGTAAAGAAAGTTTGAAGTCGGCATGGCACACCTAATCTCTTGGAAGCAGACATTATTAAACATTAGTGGGTAATCCTGAGGAAGATTTTGTCGGGTTGATAAGTGTAATAGCAGTCTTTGATGCATTAAAAATAACAAGATTATTTTTATCCCAATCAGAGATACGAGCCAAGTCAGACATTAGGTGTGCCATAGCCTCATCCCTTGTTTGTTGAAGCAACTGCTGAGATGGAAGTTGCGGAAACCGAATGGAAAGGTGAAGGGTGGAATCATCAGCATATGAGTGGACAGGGTTAGATTTACAGCTTAGAAGGTCATTGATGAATAAAAGGAAGAGAGTTGATGATAGGACAGAGCCCTGATGAATACCACTGTTAATGGGTCTAGGAGAAGAACGATGGCCGTCTACAACAGTGGCTATAGAACGACCAGAAAGGAAGCTAGAATTAATGGCATAAATAGAAGGATAGAAACCGTAGGAGGGCAGTTTGGAATTAAAGATTTATGCCAGACTCGTTGGAAAGCCTTTGAGATGTCAAGTGCAATGGCAAAGCTTTCGCCAAAGTCCCGAAAGGAGGATGACCAGGAGTCTGAAAGGTAGGTGAGAAGATCACCAGTGGAGTGTCCATGACGGAACCCATATTGACGATCAGAAAGAAGGTTGTGACAGGAAAGATGCTTTAACATAATAATTTTCAACTAATATTATACTCGTTTCAACTTTATACTAATATTTACATACTCACTGGCCTTATAACTACACTGAGCGTCTGTATGTCGCATATTTTCCTGAGAATGAGCGTCATATAACTATCACACCATCTAAGAACTGCATCATCGTGTGGTATTCCCTGAAAGAGGGGTGAATGCATAAACCCACGTCACACTCAACGCACTCATAGCGGGTGTTTTTTCTCTGAGTTTGGGGTCTCACTCGGGAATTATCACATACATGACACCTACATTGGGGCCTAAGTCTGTTTGGCTGGGGAGGAATAGGAGTAGCAAAGTGGCAGGCGGAAATTCTCAGGGGAGTTTGGGCGGTAAGGGGAGTGTGGGGCCGTTGCTGTGTTCTCTCTTCAGCCTACTTGGCTATATTTTCCCCGCCAAGCTCCCTGACAAACCCTTCGAAGGTTTCCTGCACACCTGTTGCCATGGCATGCAGGTGGTGGCAATTTAGGGCAGTTATATCGAGCAGGTGAGAGAAGAGCTTCTTGTACCGCTTCATCGTGGTCCTGGCACACTCAACACTCGATATCATGGAGTCTGACTGGTCCACGAGCCGCATGTTGATGTTATAATCCAGCACACACTCAGGTTTCCAGATGCGGCTCCTGCTCTCGCTGCGGTAATCCATGGACTCTGTGCGGTGCATCAAGGGGAGGTGAACCGTGGACAAGAGGCAGACTTCTCTGTTGTGGTTCCACACAGTTGCTTAGATGTTATTAGCCTTGAAGAAGACCACCTCATTTTTGTTTAGTTTCCGCCCAACCTTGACCATGTGACGCCGGGTCACCTTGACGGTACCACGGAGTCCCGTGTCATGCAGGTGTAGATAACGAGCGAGAAGAGGGCTAGTGTACCAGTTATCGAGGTAGAGGACGTGACCAACATGAAAGTACTCTTCAATCATTGTCTTCACCATTGCTCCCGAGAGTCCAATACTGCGATCTTCTATTAGGTCTGTCTGTGCACCGCTGTACAAGACTATGTCTTGCACATAACCACTCCTACAGTCACACATAACAAAGATCTTGAATCTAAAACGGTGCCTTTTGCTGGGTATATACTGGCGAAGAGAAGTATTGCCTCTCCACAACACGAGACTCTCATCTATGACAAGGTCTCTATAGGGATAAAATGAGGAAAGGAATGTTTGCCGTAGGTGATAAAAAACAAGCCTAATTCGCCTCATCTTATCTGTGTCATTTACATTGGCAGGATCATCAGCATCGTAAAAGTGGAGGCGGCTGAGAATTTGCTGAAACCTTTTACGGCTCATGATCTTGCCAAAGATTTGTGTCTGCATGAGAGGGTCCATAGTCCAGTATGACGGAATTCTGTTTTTATGTAATATACCCATCAAAAGTACCAGGGGAAAAAATATGAACATCTCTGCCAGGGAATCATGTTAGTCGTAAATGATCGAATACCTGCTCCTTGTGCCCAGTCTTTCACTCTCATGGTGCTGGCTGCTTGCAAACCAGTTGGTTAGTTCAACAATCTGCTCGACAAAACCCTCACCGAAAAACAGGTGGAAAAAATCCAGCCTGTTTGAGCCATGGTGAATACCAAGAGCAGTGCATCCAGTTCGTCGCTGCTCAGTGAAGGGGTGAATGATGGGAAAAAAAATCACTCCCATCTTCCCAATTCCACATAACAATACCGTCGCCCACATCGTCCCCATCGTCGCCTTTGTCGGGGTGGGGAGGAGATGATTGTGGGGCAGGTTGGGAAGGAGGAGAGAGGAGGGCTTCTCCACTCGCACCCCTCTTCCCTCGTCCTTTACCCTTACCCTTACCCTTACGGCCTTGGTGAACATCACGGGGCTGTGGGGAGGAAGTTCTGGAATATTGGGGAGCATACTGGGGAGCATAAGACGTGCTGCGGAGTAGCTCCTCCTCACCTCCCTGCTCCATCACCACACCACGTGAATCATCCCGCTCCCTCACCACCGCACGTGGTGCACTCCGCTGCCTCACACCACCACGTGAGCACTCACTCCCGCCACTCTCACTTTCAATTCCTGCCCCTACACTTTCCCTTTTACTTCTCACTCCCCCCACACCACTTCCGCCCTCCCCAAATAAGACACTAGGCCCATACCTTGGTGAACAACGTGCTGTCCGCTCGGGGCCACGATGAGTGATGATCTCGTGGCCGTACCACGTGGCAGCACATCCCATGGCTCCCTCCTCACCCTCGTCCTTATTCTTGCTTTCCCACTCAACATCACGTAGGGGCTGAGGAGAGGTTATAGCACGATGTTTTGGTGCTGGCTGGCCCTCTCTAGTGGCACGATACGTGACGTAATGCCGCTTCCTCGGGACGGGACTTCATCACTGCTGCTACTTTCCTCTTTCTCTGGTTGCACATAATCTTTATCTGCCACCTCGTCACTGAGGGGCGAATCACTGTCGCCTGTGAAGGCGTCCAGGGCGGCTCGGATTTGTTGCTCTGAGAGACCTCGGCGGTGGCTCGATCGGTAGAGAGCTGGCTTGCGGTCCCAGCGGACCCAGGTTCAAATCCTCACTGGGACAGGGAACAGTTTAAGGATTTGAAGTTTTTTAAATCAAGCTTTACTGATCTACCAGAAGACCC
This sequence comes from Birgus latro, assembly GCA_018397915.1. Lineage (NCBI taxonomy): Eukaryota > Metazoa > Arthropoda > Malacostraca > Decapoda > Coenobitidae > Birgus > Birgus latro. Next base: position 24,393 of record JAGKTI010012402.1, read on the forward strand.
GCCGACATGTAAAAATACCCCCGCTAATACCAATACACTAGTTCTGTATGAGACAGCTCTAGCATGTATTCAATATGGACGGTGGGTGTTAGCGCCCAAGTGGTGACATGTAGAGGTGTATGGTATGTAGGAGGACTGCTGGGCCTTGATAGCAGGCTGTGAAGCCTATGCCCAGAGTCGGACACATGAAAAAAAAAAAAACACATGTATGAAATGGGTCACTGCTGAGAGGTGAGTGAACGAGGTGCGGCCGCGCGCAGGTCACATGGGGTTGCCGAGTGTCTCTGCCTTGTGGAAGGT
>JAGKTI010012403.1:0-24692 GCA_018397915.1 Birgus latro
CACCCCGTGCGGGATTGAGGCATCTGGCAATTGATAGATAGATAGATGGACCACCTCCTTCTCTGCCTTTTCCTGGTTTCCCTTTCTCTGTTATTCTAAAATCTCCTTAAGGTTTATTTTATCTTCCTGTTGAGTTTTCTTCCACCTCTCATGGTGTTCTTGGATTTTCTTGATATGTTTCTCATGCGTCTTAATTTTAGATTCATGCTTGTTAAGTGTACATTTCACTCCTTTATCTGCCTCTCCTGTTCCGAGGTTCGTTTTTGCAGTTCACTAATTATTGCCCATACCAGTTTTAATTCCTGGGCATTCTTCACAGCCATTTTCTCCATGCTTGTTACTCTTGTTCGGTTTAATTTGATACTTCCGCTGTCTTGTGCCTCATTGGAGAACCCCGCCAACTCACAGTCACTGGATGTAAACAGTTCACTGCTTCTCTCTGCCATGGCGAAACCATACAAAATTTAAAACAGTCACTGAGTTTTGCTCATGTTTGACAGACACCTCCAGCTTATTTTCACTCAAATGAGACAGGACCACCACTCACGCACTCAGTTCACATATTCACAATAGGCATGCTTTCTTTTCACTGCAGATTTTGCATTATCTTCCCATGATCTGCATGGAGCTATGAATGTTTTTTGCCCATACCACCTCTTTATCTAGTCATTCCAAATACTTATGTTTGTATTCAGCTAACTGAACCTTTTAAGATCTTTAAGAAATCTACTTTTCCTCATCTTGAAGTCATGACCTCTTCTTCTTCCATCATCCAACACACCCTTTCCAATTCTCTTACATTTCTAAGTATCGTGATCAAGTCACCTCTTTCCCTTCTCTCGTGCAATGTTGGTAACTTCAGTTTTTTCAATCTCTCCTCATAGGTTAGTTCCCTTAAGCATGGTATCATCTTCATTGCCATCGTTGAACCCCCTCTAGTTTATCAATATGCTTCCTCAAATGAGGTGACCATTCCACAGCTGCATACTCTAGTCTTGGTCTTATCATGGTCATTATCAACACCCTCAGCATTTCCTCATCCATATAAATAATAGCCCTCTCATGTTGGTCAGTAACCCATAAGTTCCTCCAGTGATTCTGTTTATATGCTTTTCTTGTGATAAGTCATCCTGAATAATCACTCCCAAGTCTTTCTCATCTTTTACTAATTATCTCATTGCCCATTTTATATGTCCAGTGGAGTCTTTTTTCACTCATTCCCATTTCTAATACATGACACTTATCACCATTAAAATATATTTTCCAAGTCTGGCTCCAGCTGTGGAGTTTGTCCAACTCCTCCTGCAGTTTTTAACAACTATTAGTACATTTAATATGTTTCTTGATTTTAGCATCATTTGCGAACATACTCATGTAACTATTTATACCCTCTGGCAAATCATTTGCAGATATCAAAAACATTATTGGGGCTAAGACAGAGCCCTGGGGTACTCCATTGTGACATTTTGTCTCTTATAGCTGTTCTCAGGAAGTCAGGTATAATTACTCCTTTGTACAAAGGAAAAGGGGAAAAAGAAATGTGTGGCAATCATAGGGGCATTTGCCTTCTTAGTGTAATAGGAAAAGTATATGCCAGGATACTTATTGACAGAGTTAGGGAAATAACAGAGGAATTAGTTGGAGAAGTACAAGGAGGTTTTAGTGGAAAAGTTTCTAGAGAAGGGAAAGAAGTTGTATGCAACCTTGATGGATTAGAAGAAAGCATATGACAGGGTAGACAAGGATTGTGGAAAGTATTAAGAATATATGGAGTAGACGAGAAGTTGTTGAAGGCTGTGAAGAGTACGTATGGGGGTGCTAAGGCTGCAGTGCGTGTGGATGGTGAACTGAGTGAATTTTTCCATTTGAAGGTTGGATTGAAACAAGGATGTGTCATGTCTCCATGGTTGTTCAATCTGGATATGGATGGGGTTATAAAAGAGATACAAGGTAGGACAGTGGATGTTGAAGCAGCCCTAGTGAGAGAGGGCAGTGTTTGGAAACTCCCTGTACTGTTTGCAGATGATACTGTGTTGTTAAGTGAAGATGAATGGGAGCTGCAAGGCTTGGTAGATGAGTTTGTGAGAGTGTATAAGGAATGGAATCTAAAGGTGAATGGAGGGAAGAGTAAAGTGATGGTCTTTGAGAGAAGTGAAGTCAGTGAACGTTCAGTGAGATTGGTTGGGGAGGATATGGAGAATATGAGTGCGTTTAAGTACTTGGGTAGCGTGATGAGTAAGGATAGGGTGAAGTGCTTGAAAGGGTGCAGCAGTGAAGAAAGGTTCCTGGTTCCCTGAAGGCAGTGATAAGAAACAGGGAAGTGAGCATTGAAGTGAAAAAGTTGTTACATGACAGTATTGTGATACCAACTCTAATGTATGGAAGTGAAGCTTGGACCCTGTTGGAAGGACAGAAGTCAAGAGTGAGAGCAGTGGAAATGAGTTATTTGAGAGGAGCATGTGGAGTCACATGGAGAGACAGACTGACAAATGAGGAAGTGAAGGAGCGTTGTGGTGTGGATGTGGATGTGATAGGAAGCGTTAGGAGAAACACATTAAGGTGGTTTGGGCATGTGGAGAGGATGGAGAGTGAGAGACTGACAAGGATAGTGTATGTGAGTGAGGTGGAGGGGGAGAGAGGGAGGGGGGAGGCCAAGGATGAGATGGAGGGATGGAGTGGAGAGGTATTTGAGAGGGGGGTGTGAGCTGGGAGCTGGGCAGTGAAATGGTGGGGGACAGAGCGACATGGAGGCGATTTGTTTGGGGCCACCCCGTAACGGATTAAGGCGTCTGGAAATAGATAGATAGATAGATAGAACTGTTCTCTTCTGCCTTCCTATCAAATAATCTCCCATCCACTTTAATAGTTTCCCATGCACCACTTCAAAGATCTTCAACTTCCACAGCAGTCTCCTTTAGGGCATTCTGTCAAATGCTTTTTTGAGATCAAGATAGACACAGTCTCCCCATCTCTCTCTTTCTCTTGCATGACATCTATTACCCTGCTCTAGAAATTTAATAGGTTAGTAACGCATGGTCGTCCTTTCCTAAAACCAAATTGTCTTGGTGTTATCACTTCATTTTCTTCTAAATGCTTTATCCATCGTTTTCTAATAATTTTCTTGCAGATTTTACAAACAGTACTAGTAAGTGATATGGGTGTGTACTTGAGTGGATCTTCCCTGCCTCCTCCCTTGAAGATTGGCACAATACTTGCTCTTTTCCAATCTTTAGGTAACTGTCCATTTTCAGTCGAGGTCTTGATGATGACATAAACTGGCCACACTAACCTGTCTGCACATTCCTTCTGGATCCATCCAGCCACACCATCTGGTCCCTTTTCTCACATCCAAATCCCTCATCAGCTGCAGCACATCATTCACGTCAACTGTATTTTCTTCCATTCCCATCATCCTGGGTTCCATTTCAGGTTCCCTAAATTCCTCTTCCAGCACATAGATTGATTGCAGCTTGTTGTTCATTATTTTGCATAATTCTTCTCTTTCGTAAGTTTCATTTCCATCTCTCAATCGTATTATACTGTCCTTAGCTTTCATTTTACCATTTACAAACCTATGATATAGTTTCGGCTCTTTTTTACATTTAGTTACAATATCTTTTTCGTATTTCCTTTCTTCTTCTCTCCGCACCCTTACATATTCATTTCTCACCTGCTTGTACTCCTCCCAAGCCCTTTCACTATACCTTCTCACTTTATTCCATCCTCTTTTTCTTGCCTCATGTGCCATTCTACATTTGTTGTTAAATCATTCTTTCTTCATTTCCATAGCTGCAGAAAATTTTGGGACATAATGTAATCCCTCCAATATCCGATGTAATACAGCCAAAGACATGTCCGGAACTTGGGTTTGTCCGGGACTTGGGCCTGTAAAGCTTCTGGACATGTAGCTACTTATGGACCCTAACCCAGCTTAACTCAGAAAACCATCTACATTACTCCCTACTGGACATGCACAGCACTTATTTAAGACCCTTTTCACACCAAGACGGGACACAAAGCATGAAATAAATGAAAAGGAACCAGTTAATGAGGAATTGCAGGTGAGTATGGAAGATATGCAGCAGCTGATAGCCTACTGAAACTCCGAACCAGACATAAACATAATCTTTTTCCGACCCTATGCACACCAGTAAGAGACACAAAGCATGAAATAAATGAAATGGAACCAGAGAATGAGGAATTAGAGGAGATTTTTGAAAGTATTTAGCAGTATCCAGGGTGAGGCGGTGGCCGGATCGGTAGAGAGTTGGTCTGCACCGCCGACATGTCGTAAAAGTACCCCCGCTAATACCAGTACACCAGTCCTGTATGAGACAGCCCTAGCATGTATTCAATACGGACAGTGGGTGTTAGCACTGAAGTGGTGACATGTGGAGGTGTATGGATGTAGGAGGACTACTGGGCCTTGATAATGGGCTGTAAAGCTTATGCCCAGAGTTGGTCACATAAAAAAAAAAAAACTTGAAACACGTCCGTCTGTTAAGAAAATTAAACCGCCTCCAGTGTTGTGCTGCACGTAATCCTTTGCACTCTGATTTCTAATTTCTTAACACTGCACAACACTGTAAATTCTCATGTGGTCTAGTGGCGAGGTATTGCAGTTTATTCACTGTTTATTCACAAAAACAGGCATGTGTGACAGCCATTGCGAGCAGCACCTACTCTCGATGGTAGTTAGGCAGTAACTAGGGAGGGGAGGGAAGCAGGGGACCGCTATCTACGTGCCAAAACACAGCTGGTCGGCGCCGTGTGCCAAGTTCAAAGTTATGGTTTTAAAAGATTTTTTTTTTTTTTTTCGGATTGTTTGCGTTTTGGGGGCATTTTTGGGTTGCGAAGGCCCCAGCCCAAAATGTCCGGGTCTTTGAGTGTTCGAGACTTGGGCATTCGGGACTTACAGGGATTACTGTATTTACTAACTCCTGTTTTATATACTTCTATCAAAAACTCATATTTCTTATCAACATTTGTAATTGTGTTCATTTCACTCCATTCTACATTTTGGAAAAAGTTCGTCAGGGAAGCAATGTCTGCCTTCCCATAATTGTATCTGTTTTCTTTGTGATTTTCATCTCTTTCTCCTTCCCTTACTCCTGCCACTTCCATCTCAATAACCAGGTGATCACTTTTACCAAAGGGGCATTTGTAGGCTATGTTCCTCACATCATTTGGGTCCTTTGTGAATACCAAGTCAAGCATTGATGGTTCGTCATCATCCTTAATTCTTGTATTTTCTTTAATTAATTGGGTTAACATGTTTTCCATTACCGATTCCATTCTTTTTTTCTCCATGTTTCCCCATTGTTCCCAGCATCCATACTTTCCCAGTGAACTTCTATACAGTTAAAATCTCCCATTATTATTATTCTACTTCTTCATTCAGTTAACATATTTAGTTTAACCCGCCGAGTCCCACCGACGTACGGTGCACGTCGCTACTTTTTTCCGCGGACAGACCCAGCGACGTGCATTGTATGTCACTCAATTGCAAGGCCCATTGTGTGCACATTTTTCAACATTCGTGGGTGATTTTTGGTAGGCATATGTGAAAGACCTTCCTCTACCTGCTGTCAAGTGGGGATACTGCCTGGCCCCACCTAACCCCCCCTTCCCCCCACTCCCCCCTACACTGGGCAATTCACCTGTTAGCAGTAACCTGGCCAGTAAAGGTACGTTGCCCCACAGTCTCTCCAATGACGAAATTCACGGTGAAAGTGATTCCTGAGGTGGAGGACAAAGAAACAAAGAAACTAGAGGTAGAAACAAACAGAAGTGATGAGGTGGTAATGTCGTAAAGGAAGGTGCCATATACAGTGGAGCCCCTCAGGTAGCGTTTTTGGGGTAGCAAATCCATGGATAGCGACAGGAATGAAACTATCTCATAGCGATTAATGCTGCACGGTTAGCGAAAATCTGCTAGGCATTTAACACGTAGCGAGCTGGTAACACCGATAGTGAGTGCGAGTCTATCGTCATTCACACGCACCACAAAGCCAGCAGAAGACAGGGCGTGTGTGCTGGGCATTCCCCAGGCCCTGTCTTCCCCCTTACTGTTATTTTAATCAGCCAACACCCCACTGACTGGGCTAATGTATGGCCCGGCCTTCACTATAGGTGAAGGAAATCTTTAAACTAACCAACTATCGTCATTCAGTTCATTGACCCATGTGGAGTGAAAGTACGTACAGTATCTTAAGCTTTTCTTATAACTAATCTTCAACTATCTCTCTCCTACCAAATTTTACGGTTTTAAATTTTTCCTTTACCTTTACTTTTCTCTTGGGGGAATGCCGGTATCTAGGCGATACTGACGGGTGGAAGGTGAACCTCCCCGCAGTTACCCCAAGAAGAAGAAGAAGAAGATTGTTTGTTTATCCACACACTGCGCATTCATTTGACTTGTCACAGTCTCTTGCCATTGTTAAAGTTTTTTGTGACCTTCCATTTATTGTCTGGCTACTGAGTGTTCTAATATCATGGTTTCAACATCGGGGGCTGGCCCAAGTGGTAGTGGTGGCCCAGGCAAAAAACAGGTTGTGTTGGTAATGTAAAAGTGACCGAAAAGGCCAGACAATACATGCGTGGCAAGCCAAAGAAACAATACTGCATGGAGGAAAAGAAAAATATAATTTTTTGCGCATGTTTTGTCTGGCCTCTTTGCGAACTTTAACTTTGCGATTCACCAATTTTGCGAGGTAGTTCCAAAAGTCATGTATTTTTTAACATTTATGAACTTTGCGACTGATCACACACTTTGCGAGATCGAGTGGTGGGAGAGTCGTCTTCCCGCACTACTTTGCCACCCCGAGTAGTGACGTCATGGTTCATTGGGCGTACTGAGCCTCCTAGTTCAGTGGTCTGCCGCCCCGCCACGTTTGTTTGCACCTGTTTCCAACCAAGGTCACTGACCCTCACAATTTCGAGGTGCTCCTCACAATACCCCAGCAGTCTAACCTTGCACAAGTGTTATCATGGCGCCAAAGGGTAAGAAGAACAAGAAAATAATTTTGAAGACCAAACTGAAAATGACTGAAAGGAAAAAAGCAGGTGAAGGTAATTCTGCTATAGGTCAGGAGTTTGGTGTTGGTGAATCAACAGTGAGAATGATTTTAAAGAACAGTGAACAAATCAAGCAAGCATCGAATAACTATGGAGGTGCTCAGTTTGATGGTAGAATGCTGGTGGACAACAAAGAAGTGCTAATAAAAATGGAAAGATATCTTGCTCACTACATTCAAAGAAAGGAAAAGGAAGGGATTGCATTAGATGGGCGCCACATATGGGAGCAGGCAAAGATATTCTATCACACGTGCCTTAAGAAAGCCATTAATCCTCCAACAAAACCTTTCAAGGCATCGAATGGGTGGCTATGCCAGTTCCTCAAAAGAAAGGGGTTTAAACACAGGTTCAGTGGCGAGTGAGGCAGTGCTGACTGCAAATTGGTCAGCTTCACTCCAAGGTAAGCACTTTTTCCCACTCTTTCTCTCGACTCTACCTCTTAATTTTACGATGATAAATGAAACAAACATGAACTGATGTACTGTACAGTAATATTAATAAGAAAACATCATAGGTAAGAAACATTAAAAAAAAAAATGCATTTACACTGATGTGAAGACTGGCGTGGTGTACTGGACTGGTGGCGGGGCGAGGCTTGGCTACTGTGGCCCCGCGGGGCCTACGTCATCACTATCATTGTCGGCAGATATTTCCACATCTTGCTGTGTTTTTTCTACCTCTCTCATGAATCCCTCGAAGTCAGAATCGTCACTGGGGTCATCAGAATGAAAAAGGTTAGGGAAGCTAGGATCGCTGGCTGATTGGGGAGGGGTGGCAGGATGGCTGGTCGATGGGGCAGGGTCTCTTGGGGTTTTCTTGAATTTTGTGATTAGAGACTGCTTCCTCTTGTTAACCCCATCTCTGTGGAGGTCAGCATAAAAACGATGGGCCCTGTCAACACCATGGCATGCTTGCTGAGCCCTAAATTGTCACATTCGTTGTTCACGATGTTTTTTTTTCAGCTGGTCAATGACGACGAGAATATTGGCCAGGTTATCCATCGTTAATTCTCGGCCGCTTCGCTTTTATGCTGACCTCCACAGAGATGGGGTTAACAAGAGGAAGCAGTCTCTAACCACAAAATTAATGAGAACCCCAAGAGACCCTGCCCCATCGACCAGCTGACCTGCCACCCCTCCCCAAGCAGCCAGCGATCCTAGCATCCCTAACCTTTTTCATTCTGATGACCCCAGTGACGATTCTGACTTCGAAGGATTCATGAGAGAGGCAGAAAAAACACAGCAAGATGTGGAAATATCTGCCAACAGTGATAGTGATGACTTAGGCCCCGCGGGGCCACAGTAGCCAAGCCTCGCCCCGCAACCAGTCCCGCACACCAAGCCAATCTTCACATCAGTGTAAAGGCATTTTTTTTCTTTAGTTTCTTATCTATGACGTTTTCTCATTAATATCACTGTACAGTACATCAGTTCGTGTTTCTTTCATTTATCATCGTAAAATTAAGAGGTAGAGTCGAGAGAATGAGTGGGAAAAAGTGCTTACCTTGGGGTGATGTCGACCAATTTGCCTTTATTTCATATATTTAAGTGTTTGAATTTTGCGAATTTTGATTTTGCGAGGTTTTTTGTCGACCATATTCTCGCAAAATTGGAGGAAGCATTGTATATAGTATACATTTATCTTATTACAGTACTGAAGAAATATGACGTGATACTGTTGGGTAATGGAGGAAATTAGGGGTATAGCTGAAGTAGTCCAGGACTGTATTAATTTTTTTAGGTAAGAAGTTTGCCCCTCGGGTAGCGATTTCATGGATAGCGGCCATTTTGGTGGACTAATAAGGTCGCTATCCAAGGGGCCCCACTGTACTTGGGTTTTGGGTGAGTGAACAATGCTTATAAACACCTGTATTATTGTGTGAAAACCAATACAGTAAGACCTTACTATAACGGACTAATTGGGGCTTAGGCCAGTCCGAAATATGCGATTTTCCAATAAAAGCGACATCTGGACTTACCCCTGCTAATCTGGACTTTTTCCGATATATCAGACATTAGTCCGGATTGCATCAGTGGTTTTCACCACCATTGCAGTATTGTACTGTGTTATACCTTCACTACATTAATCAAATGGTATAATAATACTGTACTGTGCACTGAAAAACATGTCTTTTACTTGTCTTATTGTGGTGAACATAGCTGACGTTGTCAGGCAGTCCGGACTGCTTTCTGGCTATATCGGACTTTTTCCGATATATAGGAGTTTAGTCCGGTAGCTCCTTGAGTCCGATAAAAGCGAATTCCAGTCTATTAAAGTCCGTTATATCGAGGTTTTACTTATAGACTTGTACTACACATAAATTCGTACCAAATAAATGAAATAAATACGTAATTTAAAGTGGCTTGAATTAGTTAACCCTTCCATAGTTCGTTTTCTTTAGCCAGGTACCCTGAAAAAGAAGGGAAATGTAATGTTGAGTGACACCTGTATCAACATTTCTAACCTCAGTATCGCGATTTCTCTATGAATTTTCAATGTTTCTCACCAAAAGCGAAGGTTTCAGCCAAAAAACAAAAAGTCGAAAATCGGTCGGGATCTGCGGGTAGGCTGGGTAAAAAACCCGGTCAAGACTGGATGGGTTAATAATGGATTCTCGTATTAACTGTTCGTAATCTTTTTTGTCTATGCCCTATTTTGGGGGGCATATAATATACTATTACATCAGTTTTTTCTCCATAACTCTCCTCTGTTTCAATTCCCAAAGGTTCAGCCATGGTATTTTCATTTCCATGTTTTTTGCTCTTAGGTCATTATGAGTTAAAATCATTATACCTCCCCCAAACCTGCTTTCTCTATCCTTCCTACAAATATTATAATTGTTCCCTGCAAATAATTTAGTATCAACATCTTGGGGCAATTTAGTCTTCACCAAGCAAACATTTTCAGGTTTATTTTCATTTATATAGTCTCCAATTTCCCCTTTCTTAGATATTAACCCAACTACATTACTGTACATAATACTTAGATTTACTTCACTGGTTTTATCTTTACTTATTCTTCTCTTTTTCATATTCATATCCATCCCCCTTGTTTCTTTTACTTCTAGTTCCTCACATACCACTTCCTTACTTTCGTATCAATCACTCTCCAAAAAAAGTTTTACATTCTTTCTCTGTCCTGTCATTTTTTCCCTTTACTTGTTCCTTCAAAGATTTTAAAACTTCTCTTTCTTCTTCATTCAGATCTTTTCTTATTATAATGTTTTCCATCCCTGCCTCTTTACTTTCTTTCCAGGTCATTTTAAGTATGTCGTTTACTACACTTTCCGATGACAACTTAACTCTCATTGGTCTTGCTTCCCCTTTCTTATATGGCCCTGTCCTCTTTACTTCTTTAATTTCTTTTTCCCACAAAAGAAGAAAGCATATAGTGAGTGGGTGAGAGACAAAGGCGTGGAAGAAGTTGAGAGACGGAATAGAGAGATGCATGTAGAAAGGAAGAGAGAGGTGAAAAGATTAGTAAGAGAGAGCAAGAAGAGAGTGGATGAGGAATTTGGAAGGAACTTGAGTGTAAAGTGGAGGGAATTTAAGAAAATGTTCTGGAAAGAGGTAAAGAAATTTAAACAGGGTGCCAAAGACGTTAGCTGGGGAGTGAAAGATAAAAATGGTCTATTACTAGTGGAGAAGGGAGAAAAAGTGAGCAGATGGAGGGAACTCTTTAATGAGTTGTTGAACATAGAGAATGAAAGTAATGCAAGTACAGGTGGCTGGGGAATGGCTGGGAGAAGGAGGGATGTGAGAAGAGAGGAAGAAATCAGTAGGATGGAAGTTATGGAAGCAATGAAGAAAGTTAACATGGGGAAAGCCCCAGGAATCGATGGAGTGTGTGGTGAAATGCTGAAGCATGGGGAAGAGATAGTAATAGAATGGATGTGGAAGATGTGCAGATTAGTCTGGGAGGAAGGTAGAGTCCCGGAGGATTGGAAGTCAGGTATAGTTATTCCCCTGTACAAAGGAAAAGGGGAAAAAGAAGTGTGTGGTAATCATAGGGGCATTTGTCTTTGTAGTGTAATAGGAAAAGTAGGTGGTAGGATACTTATTGACAGAGTTAGAGAAATAGCAGAGGAATTAGTTGAAGAAGAATAGGGAGGTTTTTGGAAGGGAAGAGGTTGTGTAGATCAGATATTCATTCTTAGATCTTCAGTGGAAAAGTTTCTAGAGAAGGAAGAGACGTTGTATGCAGCCTTCACGGATTTGGAGAAAGCATATGGCAGGGTGGATATTCAAGGGTTATGGGTACTATTAAGAATATATGGAGTAGATGGGAAGTTGTTCAAGGCCATGAAGAGTATGTATGAGGGTGCTAAGGCTGCAGTGCGTGTTGATTGTGAACTGAATGAATTTTTCTATTTGAAGGTTGGATTGAAACAAAGATGTGTTATGTCTCCATGGCTGTTCAATCTGTATATGGATGAGGTTATAAAAGAGATACAAGGTAGGGCAGTGGATGTTGGAGCGACCCTAGTGAGAGAGGGCAGTGTTTGGAAACTCCCTGTACTGTTGTTTGCAGATGATACTGTGTTGTTAATTGAAGATGAAGGAGAGCTGCAAGGCTTGGTAGAAGAGTTTGGGAAAGTGTGTATGAAACGGAATCTAAAGGTGAATGTAGGGAAGAGTAAAGTTATGGTCTTCGAAAGAAATGAAGTCAGTGAATGTACAGTGAGGCTGGATGAGGAGGAAATGGAAAATGTGAGTGCGTTTAAGTGCTTGGGTAGTGTGATGAGGAAGGATGGAAGTTTAGAGGGTGAAGTGCTTGAAAGGGTACAACAAGGAAGAACGGTTGCTGGTTCCTTGAAAGCAGTGATAAGAAGCAGGGAAGTAAGCATGGAAGTGAAAAAGATACTACATAACAGTATTGTGATACCAACTCTAACATATGGAAGTGAAATTTGGACCTTGTTGGAGGGGCAGAAGTCAAGATTGAGAGCAGTGGAAATGAGTTACTTGAGAGGAGCATGTGGCACATGGAGAAACAGACTAACAAATGAGGAAGTAAAGGAGCATTATGGTGTGGATGTGGATGTGATAGGAAGCATTAGGAGAAACACATTGAGGTGGTTTGGATATACGGGGAGGATGGAGAGCAAGAGACTGACGAGTGGAGTGTATGTGAGTGAGGTGGAGGGGGCGAGAGGGAGGGGGAGGTCAAGGATGAGATGGAGGGATGGAGTGGAGAGGTATATGAGAAAGGAGTGTGTGAGCTGTGTGAAGGGCAGTGAAATGGCAGGGGACAGGGTGAGATGGAGGTGATTTGTTTGTGGCCACCCCTTACGGGATTAATGCGTCTGGTAATAGATAGATAGTTTCCTGTGGGATCGATCTTGCCCAATATTTTTCTCACTTGATTCGAGTCTGTCTCGAGTCTCACAAATTTAACCTGTTCTTCCTCCTCCCTGTTTCCCATTATTACCACACGTCTGTTCCTTTCTACAGTTACTTTCATAATTTTCTCTTTTTTCTTCAATATTTGCACTACATTTCCTTCCATTGTTTTCTTGTTCATTTCCCTTTCTTCCTGAGTGATTTCCCTTAAGATGACCACTTCTTTCTGTTCTTCCACATGTGTCCACCTTGCCTTTTGCACATCTAACACACTACTCAGCTTCTCTGTTTTGTTACTGCTTTCTTCTAGTTTTCTCCTTAATTCAGTATTTTCTCATTTCATATTCTTGATCTCTTAGTTCACCATCTCATTGGCCCGTATCAGACTCTGTATTGTCTATCCATCTAATTATCTATTGCCAGACACCATAATCCTATAAGGGGTGGCCATTTGACTTTGAGTTATTTATTTTATGAGGAGGGGCACTAACCCTCCACCAACCCACTTGTTGACATGTAGGGAGCACGTAACGTTTGGTTATATGGTTACTACCCAGCGTTGTAAATGGTTTCCTGGCTTACAGGAAACCATTTGGCTTGTCGCTCAATGTAAAGCCACCTGTAAAGGAAAGAAAAGCAGTATCTGTATTGTATTTTCGGTATTTTCAGGCATGTTTCTTGATAGTAGATCCTCCACTTTCTTTTCTAGTTCACTAATTCTCATAATGAATGTTTTAACTAAATCCATCACATTTGTTTCACTGTCAAAACGTGGAAATCCCTCAATGTTTACATTGTCGGCCATGTTTGAGATTAGTTACAGTACAGTACTAAACAGCTGTTACAGCGATTCCTATTTCCTATAAACATCCATGTATTCTCACTGACAATAGCTCTTTACATTTTTGGTAGACCATATTAACTTACAATACTTTAAACTTCAGCCAAGACTAAAGGAGGCAGGGTGGACATAATTTCTGAAAAATGCTTAAGGTTTGCAGCGGTGGTTGAGACATGTCTGTTCACTCTGGCTGGTCCGCTCTGTGTGTGTGTATGTGTGTGTGTGTGTTTAATACATTTTTTCTCTAGATAAAGCGTGAGTAGTTAAATACCATAGTACTCATTGAATATCTTAATCTCATTTCATATTCCAGCTCTTAATGAATTTCTTAGGATAATGGTTGCTTAACCCTTGGAGCACACAAAAAAATCCTTTTTTATTTTTTCTTCTAGCTGTTATCAGATCTTTATTGCTTGATGGGTTATGAAACTATTTTTATTTAGTACAGAGCCTTTTTGTGTGTGTGTGTGTGTGTGTGTGTGTAACAGGGCATAGGTTTCAGAGTCCTCCTACATATTATACACCCCTGGATATCACTTGCCTAAGAAGGTATTGTATGTAATTTTGCTGAGCATAGGAGGCACCTCATACTCTAGGGGTTAGCATTCATAGATAATAAGATCTATTTGTCACAGTTAATGTTCTTTCTGCCTTTTTCTTTTTTGCAGGTTTTATTGTTGAAGCTGTCTTGATAATGTTTTTTTTTGTTTCTCTTGCAGGGCATGCGGTTTTCCTGTGTTACCTGTCCATACATTTTCCCAATCAAGAGATGTGTGTCCTACAAGATTTATCCTAAACTGAAAGCATTAGATGATGTTTTAGGAGGTGCTGCTGCATGGAAGAATGTTGACTCAACAGATGAACCTTGTCCAAAGTGTGCACACCCAAGAGCTTACTTCATGCAAGTTCAAACCAGATCAGCTGATGAGCCGATGACTCTCTTCTACAAATGTTGTTCCCCAACCTGTGGCCACAGATGGAAGGAGTAAACTTGCAAGGAATTTCAACATCAGTTAGTTAATGTTGAAAAAAAAAAAAACTTAAGAGCACTGCATATTTCTGTCATATACTGTACAGTGTATTGTATTTAAACTGATGAAGATTGCTGCAACTTGGAATATTTTGAAACTGATGAGTAGTGTAGCGGCAGATATTGCTGCAAATGGTCCTTCAATGACTAATGTAGTTCGTTTGTGTGAGGGTCCGTCACTAACCTTTCTTGCTGAGAAAGCTGCAGCTGCTCTGCTCATGGGAAATGTAATAGCTGTTCCAACTGATACTTTGTATGGCATTGCTGCCTTGGCTCAGAATAATTGTGCCATTGAGAAGGTGTATCAAATAAAGAAACGCAGCTCAACTAAGCCCTTAGCAATTTGTGTGGCAGAAGTGGAGGATGTTTATAAGTGGGGCAAAGTCACAGTTCCACATTCATTACTTACTCGGTTGCTTCCGGGACCAGTCACCTTAATATTTCAGCGCACACCTAACCTCAATCCAGCTCTAAATCCTGGAACAGATCTAGTGGGTATACGCATTCCTGATGAAGAATTTATCAGGACTTTGGCCAGACATTGTGATTCACCATTGGCATTAACAAGTGCTAATGTTAGCATGAAAACCAGTCCTCTTTGTATTGAAGAATTTAGTGAATTGTGGAGCAAGTTGCATTCAGTTTATGATGGTGGTCTTATAGGTGAACAGTTAAAGTGCAGAGAAGGCTCAACCATAGTTGATCTGTCAAATCCTGGGTCATACAGACTTATTCGAAGAGGAGTTGCTTATGAACAAACGACCAGGATTCTACAGCAGTTTGAACTTACTGTTATTGATTAGCCTAAGTTGATTCATCTTGCTAGAATTGCTCTTTATGTCAAGTGAAGTTTTTTTTTTTTAATGAAAATTTCCTGTTGAATAAAGAAATAACAGTTCAGTGAGCATGTTCACTCAGCGCCTAAAACGTGAGCGTAGGGAAGATGCCATAAGGTCTTCCTTGATCACTAGACTGGCGGAGGCTGTGCAGAGTGTGGTGCAACCAGGAGGCACAGCTAGACAGTACAGTGATATAAACTCTGCACCAGGATGTGCAGGACCAATACTTGGTCATTCAGACAATACAAATGCTTTGTGCAATGTGTTGGAAGCAATTCTTATTCATGGTCTGCGAGATTCGCTGGGAGAACGAATGTCCACTTTCTTGGGGTCTGATCCAGATCGGATGCCTGTTCCAAACTTCTGGCCAGTGATCCTGATAATCAGTCACAGAGATCTCATTGAACAAGTGAGTATAGAAATTACCAGTACAGATTTTGTGCTTCTGCATGTGTGTGTACTCACCTATTTGTATGTTACAGGATTTGAGTTACACATTACAGCAGCATGTATGTGCTAATTGCATCCCTAACACCCATCACATTCAAAGTTTTTTACATGATATAAATTAACTCTCAAGAGCAATCTCCAGAGAGTTACTGATTCAGTCTATGGATGGAAAAGCACTCCCCCCCCCCCAAAGACATAAAGTAACTTGGTGGGATGAGGGTGTCTGCAGTTAAGGAGAAAGGAAGGCTTTTCTGGGAATGGTAAAAGGGTGGTAACAAAGAGGAATACAGTAATTGGTGGCCAAGCAGAGAGGTTTACAGGGCAAAGTCTGAGTCACAGAGACTTAATTGATAAATAGTGTGGAAGGGAAGAAGATGATATTTAAGGTGACAAATCAGATGAAGAGGGAAAACAGGGGTATCATAGGTGAGCAGTCTGAAGAATAAAGAATGAAATATTGTGGTGAACAGTGGGGATATTAAAGATGCCTGGAGAGAGCATTATAACCAATTGCTGAATGAAGTTTGACTGAGACAAGGAAAGTTTGGAGCCAGCTGATCCAGTGTTTGACCCTTGGCCTTTGATTGACGCTGCTGCTGTGAGCAGGGCAATAGGCAGGATGCAGGTGGGGAAGGCAGTAGCTAAGTATGTCTGGGTTGACTGCTGAAGTATTGAAAGCATCAGGAGATATAGGAGTGGGGTTAGTCACTGATTTGATAAATATGATTATATATGAGTATGTTGCCCCAGATGATTGGTTGAAGAATATAATTGTAAATGTGTACAAGGGGAAGGGTGATGCCCTGGAAAGAGACAATTATAGAGGCATAAAGCTGTTGGACCAGATAATGAAGGTAATGGGGAAAGTTCTATAAGGTATGATTAGAGAAGGAGTAAATATTGATGAGATGCAAGTTGGGTTTATGCCAGGCAGTGGGACTGCTGATGCCATATTCATTGTTCGACAGCTTCAGGAAAAATACATAGGAAAGAAAAGGGATCGATATCGGAATGGTCTTTGACAGAGTCCCTAGTGTAGGAAACTAGGCAAACTACACTCACCGGCCTCACAACGTGAACTGCCAAGGTTCCCGGTTGCATACCACAGGAACCTTCCGATGATGTCATCACTCGTGACTTAGCAGGTGTGTGCGTGCGCACACACACTAACATTCTCATCCTCTCTTCTGAATTTGACAGAAGATTCCAAGGACGAAACTGGATGGTCTATTTGCGTCTGATACACACTATGTATCCAGTACATAGACTTTTGTGTGAGTACCATTAACACCCGATACGCACTATGTATCCAATACATACACATTTATTTGCTTACTGTCAAGACCCAGTCTGTGGCCACATACAAATATGTGATGTCTCTTGAAGTATTATAAACTTTCTAGTCTCGGCTGACTGATGCAAGCAGCCGCTCGGTCGAGGCATCTTTCTTGGTGAGATAATCAGCCACATTTTGTGATGTATCCACCCAGGATACCTCATCAATCTCCCCTCGCTCCAACATGTCCCGCAACACAGCAATATCAATGCGCAATCTCCTGTCTTCTACGCTCCTACAGGAGTAAAGGGCGTCCACCAGACTCTTGTTGTCGACGAAACACTTTATTTTGATCTTTCCACATCCAGAAACCTCACGCAATATGTTGGAGAGATATACAGCAGTTTCAGCACATTCAAGCAGCGCCAACGCCTCAGCAGATAAGGTAGATTTGACGACCCCCCTGATCTTTCTTGTCTGTCAGAGTATAGGACATCTTGCCTCACTAGCATCTCGTAGGAAGATCTCAAAACTTCCCTGAGATCCATTGTGTCTTCCTCAAATCCTCTGGCGACTAAGCGAGCCTTAACAATAGGCTTTCCATTTTTCAGTTTTTCTGTCACAACCCACCGAACCGTTATGGCACCCTGCCCAACATCATCTACTTCCTCATGCACATCATTATTCTGCCAATTTGTAATTTCATTTTCCTTAGCACATAATACGGCCTCAGAGTTGAAAAGAAAAAGTATTTCTGCTTCATCATCAACCACTTCCCATTCGCTAAGATCCTTCTCCAAATCTATCGAATCAATGCTGCCGTCAGTCCCTTTTCAAATTATAGCAGTTTGTACTTTCCAGTGGCTTTACCTGCCCGACTCATAATCCTTCCAGGCACCAACTCTCCACTTTCTGAATGTATTCCCTTTATACGTTGACCAACAGAAACTTTGGGAAGCTGATTAATCGGAACAGAAACTGTGGGAGGCTCAACAATTGGGACCACACCATCTTCTGACTCGTCATCTGGTGGATAGTCATTCAACACTTGCGGAGGATCGTCATTAGGCTTCTCCTGGACAACATTGTTCTTCTCATCACTGCTGACACCACTTTCAACTGTAGTATCTTGCTCTGGCGCACGCGCTAGACAACATACGTGCACTCGCACGTAGACACCGCCGTGTCTCACCAGAATTTGTTTCCCATCTCTGCCTATTACAATTCCGGGACCGTGCCACTCATGACTGTCATTTCTTTTGTAGAAGACTTCATCTCCATTTCAGATGTCGTTTAGGTCACTCGAACGTACGTTGTGCCGCAGAGCCCTAGTCAAGAGTTCATCTGATTCGGTCTTTATAAACTCTTGTCTAGCTAAATGAAGAGCGTTCAAGTTGTCTCTCACAATTTTCGATGGTGATAAAGGTTCCAAGGCTGGAGGATCATTTGCGTACACATTAAGCAGACCAGGGTTTTGACCAAAAACAAGTTGGTTAGGAAAAAAGCCTGAGTAGTTGGTGAGAGCATTTCTTGCCGATACTGCCCATGCCAAGGCCACATCCAATTCACAGTGGCTATCAGCCATTATCTTCCTAACAGTGTCACCAGTGACTGCATTTTGACGCTTACAGACTCCGTTGCTCCAAGGACTCTCTGCAGACGTTGTCATGATCTTGATATTGAAGGCCTTTCCCAGTGCTCGCATTTCCACATTGTTGAATTCACAGTCATTGTCTGTAAGAATTTTTCTAGGTGTGCCAAACACAACAATCCAGCTCTGAAATATTCCTGTGATAATGGTGGGTGCACCGCGATTACTATCGCATTACAATACCTGGTTGCCAAATCACCAAGGACTAAGAAATAACGCCTTCCCCAGGCTTTTAAATCCATGGCTATGGCTTCGTTAAACTTGACGCCATGGGCAAACTGACTGCGGGTCGGGGCTTGGCTTTCTTAAATCTGGAACAGACTGTACAAGCATCAGATACAGCCTTGATAGCCCGTTCCAGTTTTGAACTTTTAATTCCCGCATCTGTGATCAGTTTAATTAGTTTTGCCGATGTTGGGTGTCCAAATTGCCTGTGAAGCTTCAAAGCGGTTTTTTCTACATCACCCCCACGAGATGCCAACATGATTGTTTCACAAAATTCACGATCTAGTCATGAGGAAATTGGAAGTAAGTAATGGCCTGAAGATGAGGACTTTAAATCAATGATAGTTCCACAAATTTTGACCTGGTCAGTTCCAAGGTTAATCAACATTTTTGCTTTTTTCATGGAACGTCTACTCAACAGCAAGGGAATATTGCAGTCCACAACATCAGTCACAATGGTAGCATGCATGTTTCCAATATAGCAGGGCAGAGTAACACGTTTGAGGGAAGAAACTGTGACACCATCAGCAAAAGTAAACGTTGAAGATGACGCTTCTTCTCTTGCAGCATCACGTTCATAATCAGTGAGCTCACTTAGATAGCAATTGATCCATTCAGCTCCACATACAGTTGTAGAACACCCTGTGTCTAGAAGAGCACATCCCTTAGATTCTTCTACTAGAGTCTGTGACTTACCTCTACTAGCAGCATCATCCGCATAGCCCATAAATAACGACAGATGCACTCTTTCAGAATTCTCTTCTCGACTGCTGTCGTTTTCGTATGCATCCAGACAGTCACGTGCCCAGTGAAATCTAGAATCACTTACTAAACACCTTGATACCTTTCCATCAGACCCAAGTGGGTTCTGCCTCCTGCCGGAGGATGAGCGTTGGGGAATTCTAGCAGATACGGTTGAACATCGGCCACTACCCCGACGTCAATCACGTATTGCACCACCCCGCAACATTCTCCGTCCTCATCGAGTACCTCTAGCATGAAACGTTTCCTCACCCTCAACTTCGTCACTCCAAAATACTGGTTCGCCTTTCACCTCCCGGCCGGACACCGATGCCTCCTTCTGCCTGCCAATTTCACCAGCAAAAATACGATTCAGGGCAGATTTCATATTTTCGTATGTCACCTCAGTTATCACGGACATCTCTAGTTGTCGCTCACTGTCTGAAAGTTTGCATGCAGCTAAGAGCATAAAAGCCATCACAGAATTTGGCAGTTCCATGCCCTGCTTTGTTAATTTGAAATAAACATGCTCAAATTCTGTCACGAACTCAGGAATGTTCATATCACTGGCTCTTCTGAAGTTGTACAGCTCATAAAAAGATGCAAACTGTCGACGTCCCTTGTCCACGAGAAATAAACCGTCTAATTTTTTCAGCAGTGTCTGAACACCATCCTTCTGCTTCAGAACATCCGCATCAGTCTCCGAAGACGCCACCCTCGCTTTTCCAGACAATGACAGGTGAATAGCTAAGGCTTGTTTTTCTATTGCTAGGTCCGTTAGTTCACACCAAATGCCAATGTCTTTTTTCCAGCTCTCATATGCAGAATCATTTTCAAGTTTTGGAGGCCACTTGGTCGAACACGACGCCATTTTTCCAACTACGCTCTGCTACCAGTGTAGGAAACTAGGCAAACCACACTCACCGGCCTCACAACGTGAACTGCCAAGGTTCCCGGTTGCATACCACAGGAACCTTCCGATGACGTCATCATTCGTGACTTAGCAGGTGTGTGCGTGCGCACACACGCTAACACCTAGGGAGGTGGTGAAGTCAGCAATGAGAAAGCTTGGGATCGAGGAGTGGCTGGTTAGAGTGGTTATGACTATGTTTGTGGGTGCTCACACCCAGGTTAGGGTGAATGGAGATTTGAATGAGAAGTTTTCCGTGAATGTTGGTGTGTGTGCATCAGGAGTCAGTCTTGGGCCCCTTATTATCATGATACAGGTATACTACAATTTAACTATTCTATTGGTTAAGTGAAAATCCATTGCTAGGTGAGGTATCTTATATCAGGGTAGATTTAACATGTAAAGTACAGTGGGTCCTTGATATACAAAAGGGATAGGGACTGAAAAAATCTTTCATAATTCAAAATTTCATGTATTGGAACGATTTTATTTGAGAGGAGCATGTGGAGTCACATGGAGAGACAGACTAACAAATGAGGAAGTGAAGGAGCGTTGTGGTGTGGTTGAGGATGTGATGGGAAGCGTTAGGAGAAACACCTTAAGGTGGTTTGGTCATGTGGAGAGGATGGAGAGTGAAAGACTGATGAGGAGAGTGTATGTGAGTGAGGTGGAGGGGGCGAGAGGGAGGGGGAGGCCGAGGATGAGATGGAGGGATGGAGTGGAGAGGTATATGAGAGAGGGGGGTGTGAGTTGGGAGCGTGGTAGTGAAATGGCAGGGGACAGAGTGACATGGAGGCGATTTGTTTGTGGCCACCCCGTGCGGGATTAAGGCGTCTGGCAATATATAGATAGATAGAAATATACATAGAGATGGGGGGATGCGTCCCAGAACCCCCTCAAACCCCCCCACCTAAACTTTACCCCTCCTATTTTGAAGTAAGTAATACCTGTAGAAGTAAGTAATACCTGTAGATGAAGAGAACAAGGTGGCCATTTTCTTGTACATCTCCTTTTTCTTGGTCACAGTCCCAGCGGTGGAAGCTGCAAGGCCTAAGCACACCCAGTCTCCGAGACTCCCTGCCCCTCCTCATGGCATCTTATAATTTCCAATTTCCTCTCCAGAGGTATAGTAGGGTGCTGCTTCATCTTTGCAGCAGGCTCCCCCGATGCTGGAGATGATGCAGGGTGCTTGGAAGGCATGTCTAAACTGTACGAAAATGTGTAGAGCTGCAAAAATATCCTCACGTACAGCGAATCTGCGAGGAGGGACATGGACTCAGCTGAGAAGCACATGAAAAATTGTTTACCAGAGAGGGGCTAGTTCGTTTCCTCGCCGCAAGCGAGCGCGGTGCACAGCGCTGCGTCCATTTTGAATTTTTCGTATAGTATTTCCTTTCATATGGCCTTTCGTATAATCGAGACACTTTTGTATTGTGGAATTTGTCCTATATTCATCGCTTTCGGAACATTGAAAATTTGTACTTCGGGTTTTTGTTTATCAAGGGCTCTCTGTATAGGGATGCATTTTTGAGCCTTGGATTTCCCCCCAGCCAAGTTCAGAAACAAGTTTCTAGTTCATCTAAACCCCCAGTTAGCTTTAAAACAAGCTAAAGTAAGCCTAAAAGCAGTTTAGAACTCACCTAAACCCAAAAATAAAATCTTGAAATCGTCAAATATAAGTCTGGAAAAAATCAGCCTTAGTAAACTGTACCCCCAAATGACAATGTTCACCCCACCTTTGACTAAAACACATTAAAATAGCTGAGTCTAAGAACAATTTATAAATCAGTCTAAACAAAATTTAAGTCTAAAATATCGTCAAAATCATCAAAAAAATCAAAACCCATCGTTAAACCGGGATTTGGCCATCATTAGGCAGTGTATGGTTATACAGTATTTCTACCTCCATCGCTAAGCCAGGGTATAGCATCCAGGGGTATCATAAAACAGGGTGTACCTGTCCTTGAAGCCCTCTCACGTGACTTCAGAAATGGACTCCCATGGGAGATGTGGTATGCTGATGATTTGGTGTTGATTGCAGACAATAAAAGGGAGGTGGAGGAAAGACTTGGAAGGTGTAGAGATGGTATGGGATACAAGGGCTTAAGAGTAAATGCAGATAAAACAAGTGATGGTGTCTAGGGCTGGTGGCAGTACTGTCAAAGAAGAGGGAGAGTGGCCATGTGCGATTTGCCACGAGGACATGGGAAGTAATTCCATCTTGTGCAGTGTTTGTGATAAGTGGGTACACAAGAGATGTAGTGATATTAGAGGGAAACTGTGACATGATGCTGACTTCATGTGTTCAGTGTGTAGAGGGAGAGCATGTGGAGATTGTCAGGCACAAAAAGACTAATTTTGCTGGTGACTCTCTTGGGTGTTTGGAAGTTTTGTTAATTGGGAGAATGATCTTACTGGTGACTCTTGAGTGTGTGGAAGTTTCATTACTTGGGAGACATGTTATGTGCTGGAGATGGGCCTGGAGCTAGCTCTGTGGCTAGAGTGAGGAGTGGTTGTAAGAAATACAGGAATCTGTTGCCTCTCCAGACATCGAGAGGGCTCTCCCTCCGTGCTCAGGCACCTTTGAATATAGCATGTGTTAAGAGTGTAATCCCTTATGTTAGCGAGACCTGGGCAGGAAAGGAAGAGGATATTCGTAGGCTTAAACACACAGAAATGACAGTGATTTGGTGGATGTGCATTGCATCCTTCAATGCAAGGCCTGGGGAGGGCAAGGTTTACGATGGACGAGTTGAGGGGAAGGGTGGGACTGGAGTGTATTGGTGCTGTGATGT
This sequence comes from Birgus latro, assembly GCA_018397915.1. Classification (NCBI taxonomy): domain Eukaryota; kingdom Metazoa; phylum Arthropoda; class Malacostraca; order Decapoda; family Coenobitidae; genus Birgus; species Birgus latro. The sequence continues at coordinate 23,178 of JAGKTI010012403.1, forward strand.
GGAGGGGTAGATTGATTTGGTTTGGGCATGTGGAGAGGATGGGGGATGACAGTGGGTTGCTTTTAAAGCTAGTATTCCACTAGATGGCTCTCTCGCTTTGGACAAACACGTTACCCGCGCTGTTTAAAAAGCATATTTTTCTTTGCTAAATATCTACACTGTTGTGTGAAACTGTGAATTATAGTAATGTCATGTACCGTAATATAAATGATATAAACAGAACACATATATATAATGTAGAGTGAATTGTTTATATTTATTGTAAACGTAAATTAAAATATCATTGATGGCACCCTGCTTTTTTAGTGGTCCTATATTATTTAATTTCTGCTATATTTAGTGCAAGTTTGGTTCTTAATACATAGTTTGTTGAGACTGTAAATTACACCTAGTGGGTATTTTGACTTATTCTGTAATAATGAGAATTTTAGCACGCGTAGAAATTTAAAATATGCCACCGGTTTTTGCCACCAGTGTAATGTTAAAATTTTTGATATACTATTTAATTAATGAAGATTCCACCGCTTTGACTCCAGTGTAACGAAGGGATTTTAGAGTCCCTCAAAATGAAGAAGATTTATCTATCACACCGCTTTTGACACCAGTGTAATGTACAGATTTTTGAGCGATATAAATTAAGAAATCCCACCGGTGTGACACCAGTGTAACGGTTAGAATTTTGTCTATGTGTATTTATTAGATTTTTACTGATTACTGAATACTGATTACTACCGAGGAAGAAATCCTAGAATTTTTAAGGAAGGCCTCGTAAATTGATTACCACTAGGAAGAAATACCAACAGGTAGAAGTAGAAATAATTTTGGTAGGCTGCCACCACCCAGCATTTGCCAGGAAAGAAGTTATTAGTCCCGCTCAGTGAAAGATGGGACACTGAGGCCTATATACAGTAATCAGGGTAGCCTGAGTAAATTAGAGTGCGTGAATTCTATATATAGTAACATACCTTGCGGGCCACTCGATCTCACAATCAACTTCCCAGAGGAGTTTAGATCAGCCACATAAGAAAAATAATTATCTATGATTTACTAACCTTAACATACATAAAAGAAAATTAACCTTCGAACAATAGTAACTAGTACGCAGTTATACTTCAGTCTCTGATTCCTCCAGAATAACTGGGAAAAATAATGCTGTCTCCTCCACAGAAAAATAAATCAAGCTGACTCAATATCACGGTGCAAAACATATTAATCGAGAGAACACCACCACTGATAAGATCCTTGGGCTTTTACACTCAACAAGATGTTGATAATACTGCACACTGATGAGTTATATGCCCGATCAACAATTTACATACATTAATTATACATATAACTTGACCTCTTAACCTAACACAAGGTACACAAATAAAGAGAAAAGAATATTTCAAATTCTGGCGTGACTTGCATTAACCACGGTCTCTAATGGACTCGCAGATCTAATTCCCAGGCACACAACTTATCACCAAAGATTACTCTAGATTTAGTATATTCACCCTAATTTTCCATAGGTTA
>JAGKTI010012404.1:0-24139 GCA_018397915.1 Birgus latro
AGAGAGAGAGAGAGAGAGAGAGAGAGAGAGAGAGAGAGAGAGAGAGAGCCAAATTTCTGAAGGTGGAGAAGCTCAAACAAGGCAGCTCTCTCTCCACCCACTTCATCCTCAGACTAGATCAGGAACGGAGAGAGAGAAAGAGAGAGAGAGAGATGTACAAGGTGCTCCGTGAAGGAAGGAGGAAGGGACACAAACTTCAGAGGAGTAAGAAGACAAGGAAGATAAAGAAAAGGAAGGGAAAAATAAGAAATAAAACTGAAGGATAGAGCAGCACTTGAGGAAGAAAGAAGGAGGGGTCGCAGAGGAGAGAGGTGAAGAGAAAGAAGCATGGAAGAAATAATAATAATAATAATAATAATAATAATAATAATAATAATAACAACAATCTTAATAATGATAGCAATAATAATAGTAAAGATAATAATGATCGTCAGATAATGCTACAATAGATGAATGATGTAGATATATAGAACTTATGAAGATAAAAAAGTGGAATGAAAGGAGGGAGAATGGAAGAACTAAAAATGAGAAAGAGAGAAGCAATGGGGTAGGGGGCATTATGACATAATATTAAAATAACAAAAGGGGGAGGCGAAAATGCAAAATATAGCACTTATATAGATGAAATAAAAGCGAGTTAAGAAAAAGGAGCAATAAGCCAGAAATGAGGCAGAAAGAAATGAGAAGGTTAGAGTAATCGTAAAATATAACGTCTGAAAGGAGACAACAGAGAGGATGACGGAAAGAGCGCCAGGGAATGAGGTGAAGCGGATACCAGGGCAAATACAAACACAGTAGGTTAAATATGAACAATGACTAATTCAGTCACACTTAACTGCACTGAAGAACACCGAGGCTTTTGTTTTTGTTTTTCAGTCGGTCATTCAGCAGTGCAATCAAGTGGGCAGAAAATCGGACTTTGGTGTTGGCAGTGTAATCACAGTCACAAATGCTTTGTCGTTTTGGAAGTCAGTTCGGAGACGTTGCCAATCAGCTATGCAGTAAATGTTATTGTTTTACGATTCATTCATACCTGTTCTGTGTGCCAGTTAATCATTCAGTGAGTCCTTATTCAGTCACGTCAACCAATGAGCACTCAGTTTAACCCCTCGAATTTGATTTTTTTTTTATTCGTTTTCCTTCTAGTAGAATTTATTCAGTTTTGGAAGGCCTTTCTTATTGAAGAGGTTACCGAAGGCTACATCTAACCCAACGGTACGAAAAGTCTCTTCAGATGCGAATAAATTGAAATAAAACTACGCAATTTATTTAAAGGGTTTAGGTTTAGTGCGTCAGACAGTCAGGGTCTTTTTAAGCCCTTTGATTCCGGTGACGTGTTTTATTTCATTAGTTTTGGAACATCCAAACGATTTTACTCAGCTCTGGGAATACTTTTTGTACTGAAGAGGTTACTGAACTCATCTAACATCCCCAACTCCAAAAGCTTCCACCAGACCAAATAAAATCTTAGCGTAAACTAAGAAACATGTCAGTGGGGTGATAGGGTTAAAATGGTCTATCTATCTATCTATCTATTGCCAGACGCCTTAATCCCGAACGGGGTGGCCACAAACAAATCGCCTCCATGTCACTCTGTCCCCTGCCATTTCACTACCACGCTCCCAACTCACACCCCCCCCTCTCATATACCTCTCCACTCCATCCCTCCATCTCATCCTCGGCCTCCCCCTCCCTCTCGCCCCCTCCACCTCACTCATACACTCTCCTCGTCAGTCTTTCACTCTCCATCCTCTCCACATGCCCAAACCACCTTAACGTGCTTCTCCTAACGCTTCCCATCACGTCCTCAACCACACCACAACGCTCCTTCACTTCCTCATTTGTTAGTCTGTCTCTCCATGTGACTCCACATGCTCCTCTCAAATAACTCATTTCCACTGCTCTCACTCTTGACTGGAAATGAGCAGCCACCTTCTGACTTCACTGAAGTATGTGAAAGAAGTACATTTAGCCATGAAATTATACTTCCTCACTCAAACCCTGGCGAGATCCTGGCCACACTCCTAGTATATTTCTCTCTCTCTCTCTCTCTCTCTCTCTCTCTCTCTCTCTCTCTCTCTCACACACACACACACACACACACACACACACACACACACACACAAACACACACACACACACATGCAACCATGCGTGCACGCACATGCGCGCGCACACACACACACGCACTCACGCACAAACACATCAATCTGTCTATTTGTCGATCTGTCTATCTATCTATTTATCTATCTCCATTTATCAGTCAATCACTGTCTGTCTGTCTATATACTCTCTCTCTCTCTCTCTCTCTCTGCAAGATGGATGAACGATTGGTAGCCTATAGATCATCGCGGACCCCCCTCCCCTCCTTATTCTCAAAAACACAAATCCTGGCTGCGACCACATAATATCAGCCCAACAAATATATCAGTTTAGCCTCTCAGTATTTATTTACCTACATCACCAATCAGCCAGTCAAAGATCACCGTTTAAGCATTCACATAAAAGTTGCTCTTTTCTCTCGGTCATTCAGTCAGTCAATTAACCCTCTCAAGATCGGAACAACTCTAGAATTCTATTGCAGCTCACGCTAGACGATTTTTTTAACTGACAACCAATGTAAGAACCTGAATTTGTTAATATTAGCACTATTAACTTTATCATCGTCGGGACAGCCCTTATTATTCTACTTCAGTTGAGCCCAGACTTTATTCAGCTAAGGGTGAGTAGAAGAGCATTGAGAGTTCCTAGCACTTCACTCCAATGTCGTATTTTATTTTCTACTGTTGCTATCACTAAACGATTTTATTCATCATTAGATTTTTTTCTGGAGAAGTTATAATTAGGCTATATAGCCTTAATTAATCCCTTCGTAGAATACCAAATGTCTGTTCAGTGTTAAATAAAATGTCTAATGGTAGCTTGATCAAGAAAACAAAAAAGAAAAAACATCGTAGTGAGGGTAAGTTGTTCATGGCGAATTCAGAAAAGCAGTGAGTCAGCCAGTTATCCTACCGTATACTGTCAGCCCAAGAGTTAACCAGCCAGCCAGCCAGTCAGTCAAGGAGTCAGCATTCATTACAGATATACTCATTATTGCTCGCCTTTACCACGGCTGAGCGATAATGTCATTGCCCGCCTCTGTGTGCTTGTCGGTGTGTGTGTGTGTGTGTGTGTGTGTGTGTGTGTGTGTGTGTGTGTGTATCTGTGTGTGTGTGTGTGTGTGTGTATCTGTGTGTGTGTGTATCTGTTCCCATTATATCTCATGAACGGCTTGAGTTATCAACATGAAACCTTCAGGGTATCGAGATATGGCCAAAATCTTGGACGTGTTCGAGAATGGGCACTCGAAGTCAAGGTCTGGGTCACAAAAATGGCTGCCAAAATTTAACTAGTTTTTATTGCCCGCCTTTAGCACCATTATAATTCATGAACGGCTTAAGCAATCAACATGAAACCTTCAGGGTATCAAGATACGGCAAATATTTTCTGGTCCCCTTGGAGGGGGTGCCAGCTCTTGAACCAGCCAACCAATTAGTCACATAGGAAGCATTCACTTCAAAGTTATACTCATGTCAATCAGTTAGCCAGTTGAATAATACTGTCGTTTAGTTTTTTATCGTGTAATTCAGCAAAACAACCGGACAAACAGGGGTTCATCTATCTAACCTATACTGCCAGCCTCTGAACCAGCCAACCAACCAGTCACGTAGTAAGCATTCACTTCAAAGTTACTCATTTCAGTCAGTTAGCCAGTTGAATAATATTTCCGTTTAGTTTTTCATCAAAACAACCGGACAAATATTGGTTCAACTGTCTAACCTATACTGCCAGCCTCTGAACCAGCCAGCCAACCGCGGTCACAGAGTCAGCATACATTTTAGAGTTACTCATGTCAATCAGTCATCCAGTTAATATCGTCGTTTGGTAATTCAGCAAAGCAGCCAGTCATCCAGCCATCCCACCCTATACTGTCAGCCCTTGAACTAGCCAGCCAGCCAGTGATGGAGTCAGCCAAACATAACGGACCCATCCACCACAATTGCCGTTAGCGCTCTGTGGCGCAAGAGGTGTTGAAACGCTTGCCGTTGGACTCAGTCCGCTCCGGCTCTTACCCACTGTATTTTGGCCAACGGAGACATTTTAGTTCAAAACTTGTTATATAGTTACTGTCTGGCCATTTTCTGTTAAATTCGCAGTCTCTTGGAGTCAGTCGGTCAGCCTCTTGCTCCAACGGCCATCCTTAAATTCATGTTAAATGACCTATCCACCTCAGTTTCTCTTCTTTTATAACAGCTGTAATGTCTTTGACTTTAGTCTGCTCTCTCATGCAAGCTGATCTCTTCCTGTTTCTAAAATATATTCCCGACATCGACCTTTCCATTGCTCTTTCAGAACGCTTTCTTCACTTAATGCTTCATAATTTACATTAAAGTTTGCATAACATAAACGAGAATAAACAAAGAACTTTGTAATGCTGTCAAAATTAATTAACAAAAAGAATGATCGTCATTGAAAAATTGTAAATTTTAGGTCCGTGCTGCTATATATTTATCAACAATGTGTTCGAAAGTGAATAAACTATTTTCTTCATATAATAGCTTGAATTTAAGCTTCTTAAAAGAAGAGTAATGGTGTGGATGTTAACATTGTAGTTAAAACTTTATATGATTCCAAACGAGTGAGGATTATTCGAAGATAACTGATAATACATGAGTGTAAGCCATATACAAGTCGTGGTCAAGAAAACAAACACTAGGACAGAAGCTGCAGTCACGCTGGTGCTCTAAAAAATTTTTACTCTATTTAATTATGGTAGTTTAGGTAAGTTGCCTCATGGTTGTAAAGTTTCAACACAAAATGTCGGGGAAGATCTTGCTTAGACGCTCTTGTGGTCGAGTATTCAGACTGGGGCGGTGTTTGCTCTGTTCGAACACGTACAGACATCCAAACTCCCTATAGGTGACTGTAGAAATATTCATGTAATATGGTGTCGGAGGCATAGGCCCCTCCCCATTGCAGATTACAGTATCACAGCCTTGTGTCCTTGTGTCTTGTACCGTAGGCATTCTGGGAGGGTACCGGTAATCCAAAAGGAGGTTTAGGACCACCTTATTTTGCATTTTTTTTTTTTTTCAGCTTGGCTCTTCATGGGATTGTTTTAGTATTTTGTGATCATTTTCAGGTTTCAATATTTAAGTTCTTTTAAAAAATAGGAAAAACATTTAAAAAGCAGTATTTGTTTTCTGTCCTTACTGGTGTCAAAGACAGATGGATACCATTTAGTGGTGTGAGAATACAGACGGATGCCATCTTAGAATGCCATTTTTGAACTAAACCTTCTTAGTGCTTCTCTATCCAAACCTAACCAAAATTTTGATAACCAAGCTCTGTTTATCCTAACCTAACCTATTTTATGCTAACCTAACCAATGTTTCCTAACACAGCTTAACCTATCCTTTACATAATCATAAATTTTATATTTAGTGATGGATCCTCTTCAAACTCAAAAAAGCACTTCTGTAATCCTCTACAAAGTCACTGAATTCTTTCAAAGTTATAAAAAAAAAATTGTCAATTTTTAGAGGATGTCAGTCTATCAGTCTTTCGTCAGGTGCCTTAATCCCATAAGGGGTGGCCACAAACAAATCGCTTCCATTTCTCCCTGTCCCCTATCATTTCACTGCCTCCCCCCATCTCACACCCCCCTCTCTTATTAACCTCTCCACTTCATCCCTCCATCTCATTCTCGGTCTCTCCTTTCCTCTTCCCCCTTCATTTTACCATATTACCAAATAAGTCTGTGGTAAATTTTTAGCTTTACATCAAACTCCCGTAAGACATCAAAACTCGGAACAAACTACAAGACAGTTCCCATTAAAAAATGATGAAAATTTTTGATGGGTTATTTATCATAACTGTATAAGTCAAAGAAGGGGAAAAAGAAAATGTGAAAATGACAAAATCATATGGATAAGGTATGAGACTATATTGCTACTAATTCTAGTAGGACTGCAATATCACAGCCCACAGTTTAAAATATGATGAAATCAACCTCATCATTTAAGTGAGTCTGCCTTGAGCTAGTTCAGATGACTGTAGACTGCAGCAGCACTTTCTCAGCATAGCAGCTTCTGGTACTCTTCAAACTAAATCATTTTTTTAAAAAATGCCTTTAAAAATATAAATTGACTAATGTACATCAAAGTTCTTTTGGAAATCTGGTAGCTACTTGTGGAAATTCAGAATTGGATTTTGAGAATAGCACATGAACACTGTTTTATCATCAGAAAAGTGCAATATGGTACTTTTTAACACCCATTATCATTATTAATGATTATTCCATTCAGAGATGTTTGGTTTGTTATTGAATATGTTAGCAGTGCATTGCATACACACAGGTTAAAATAGTTTTAACCTCTGGAAAGATATTGTTTGGGTATGGTAGCTAATTTGTTAGTGTTGCACTTAGCCTATATAAATTGGGAAGGGGGAGCTGGAGCCTGACCAAGTAAAATGTTGAATGAAGCCTAGAGAATGGACTGCAGGGTTAGGAAATTTAACACAGATTGTATGGGAGATCACACAGATTGCAAAGCAGCCATTAGGTGATTACAGCTGACACATGATATTGTTGAACATTACGTATCAAACTGTACCAGTATGATTTTGAAAAACCTGATATTGCTGATTTACTAAATAGAGAACATTCTTGTGATCACAAAATGTATAGCTACAGTAATGCTTTGTTATATGGTAGCTACCGTACCTTTATTTTTATGCCGATTTTTTTCAGTCAAGTTTGCAGGAAATTACTAAAGGATTGTACAGTATACAGTATTAAAGTTCCATTGCTATATATAAAGCTGATTTGTTAACTTCCTCCAGTTTACAGTACCAGTACCATACTGTACTATCTGTATGAAAAGGGTTGTGACATTTTGGATCACATCTCTGTCATATAGCCTAATGAAGATGTACAGTAGGTGTATGGTAATTTTCATAAGGTGACTGCAATATGAGTATATCAATTTAGAATGCTTTTTTAAACATCAGTAGCTAAATTGTTGGGTAAAAGCAGAGTAGGCTTAAAAAACTCAGTAGTATGACCTCATGAGTGTTAGTGAGTAGAATATAATTATACCCTACATAGTATTCAAATCTAACGTAGAACAGTTGAGGTTCTCGCTGCTGTTGTTGCTTAGCCCTGTTCAGTCTGATGAAGCAGACCTGTCTACCACAGGTAGGAGATTGCCCTTATGGAGTTTTCCCATAGGTTCCCTGTAATGTTGATATTATGTTCATCTTATATATGCCATTATGTATGATATATTGTGTGGACCTATTTTTCATGCAGGGTACATGTCATCTGTGATTCCTTCCAATCCAAATCTAAGCTGGTAGCTGAGGAAGGCTGGGATGTCCTGCTCTAAGCCTAGGTAGGTGAACTTGATCATCTGTATTTAAGGATGCCTTCAGTGGGAGGATGTCAGAAGGGGGGCTTGTAGTATGGTGTTGTAATCCAGGTGTTATATTGAACTGCACTGAAGTGAGTACACAATGGTAGATGTTTCTGCACTGCTAGTGTTGCAATGTCAGGAGGGGAGATACTGTTGTAAAGGGTGTGATAATGATTGTCAAAGTTGTTATGATTTAAATCAAATGATTTAAATTGATCTAAATCAGAGTGAAAAAAATAATGATTTAAATCAAAATGGATTTTTTTTTTAATATAAATACCGTAAAAATGAAGAGGACAGAGAATATGATGGATGTGTATTGTACAGATGCGTCAAGTCTGCTTGGCCTGTACTCTTCCTGTACTGATCTTGATCAAGTCAGGCACCAGTGATTGCTTTTTGTTACAGAGCAAATACAGTATTTAAAAAGCAGAGGAAAGAAGGCTCTTTGATAATAACAATAAATGTGATAATACTCAGTGTTAACATATGAACTAAACTCTTCTTTGACAAAATATAAAAGACAAGTTGGCAGCTTCCTTCAGTATCTGACAGTGTGAGTAACTTCCCCCATACCAAGAAGTGCTAGCCTGTGGTGCACTGCTTTACTCCCACTTCCCATTCACATTATTTTCACTTTTGTAAGTATGTTTATATGAAGTATTATTTTCAATTTTGTAAGTATGTTTATATGAAGTGATATATAATCATGCCTGATGGATGCATTGCAGCAAGTGGGAGGAAAGAAGACCCAGTATGGTACTCTTTTGACAATTCCCAAAGGCACAAACAGGGTTGGAAAAAAAAATCACAATTTAAAAATATATATGATTTAAATAAAAAAAATCCAATTAAAAAAAATGATTTTTAAGCTTTGATGTTTTTGTGATTATTTTATGCTCCTAGGTGTGCTGCATGTGTAATGTAATGATAGGAGTCTTGTGTATTGGCACAGGCTGCTGCATAGAATTATGTGCCCCTCATATCAAAACTAGAGTGGAAATGAACTGTGGGAGAGGTTTTGGCACAGCCATTGATGTTCATATCTTAGTAGAGGCAGTGCCTGCACACATACATTGTTAAATGTGATGTGGGAGGAGTACCAGTGATCATGTTTACTGCTGGTGATGAGTGTGGTGGTTGATTTAGCTGGGGTGATCATAAGCCTGTTGTTCTCAACTCAAGTCTGCAGCATGTTGAGGTTGTCCTGTTGCAGTGTGCGGACTGTGTCTGCAGTGTGTTGTGTTGTTGTTATGGTGATGTTATCTGCATATGAAGTTTTATGCTGGGATGTGGGAACATTATGCATGTTTAGGCTTTAGAGTGTGGGTGAGAGCACAGAGCCCTGTGGAACTCCGTTAGGGAGAGTTTGTATTTACGATGATTTGCTCTGGAATGTAGCATTTGGTGTTTTACCCCATATTGTTTTGTACTGTATATTTTGGTGATGCCATCTGATGCTTGTTGTGTGAGATTAGTCAGTAAGGTGTCTGTTATGTGCATTGCTCTGGATCTGTGTTGTGAAGGAGGAAGGGGAATGTGGGAGTGGCTTTGTTGGAAATTAGGCATCTAATTATTTTAGAGGGTGTACTGAGCAGCATTGTTATGAGTCTGTACAAAGAAGGGAGTGTTGGTTCTTTGTTTGGTTTAATTATTGTATAGTGATCATTAGAGACCATATAGATAGTAAGAAGTGCAACAGTTGTGCTGGTTTCTGACTGACTGATGAAATGAGCTTTATGATGTGTCTCTCACCTGGGGTCAGTCTCGGGCCCTTCGCTCCATAATCCAATATGTCCAAATCTGCTGTATAAATATCTGCTGTACAGTAGGATACTTTCTTAACAGATGCTATTTTCTGCCTCTTCCCTTCGTTAATACTGTTCTGGTTAGCAAACAAATGATAATTGAATCAAATGAAAGCCAGACCATACAGTATATAAGCTCACAGGGAAACAATGGGAACTAGTTTGTGGGATTGTTGTGCTCACAGTCATTACCAGATACCATATTTATTTGTTATCTTACTGCCTTGAAAGCATTTTATTATTCCTTGTTCAGTTGCATTTTTGATGGTGGTAGGTGGTGGCAGTCATCATCCACTCATTTGATGTAGTGCTACCTACTTCTTCCTTCACTTTTGTCATTCATTTTCTGTGTCTGCCCTCATCTCTTTCTCTTCCACCCATCATTCCTGCCACTTTTTATAACTCTTCTTTCTTTTTCAGGTGACAAGCCTAATTGTTTCTGGTAAGCCGGAAAACCATTTACAACACTGGGTGGTAACCATATAACCAACCCATATGTGTTCCCTACGTGTCAACAAGTGGTTGGACAGAGGGTTAGTGTTCGTTCCTGTAAAACAACTAATTCAAAGTTAAATGGCCACCCCTGATGAGATTATGGTGTCTGGCTTTAGATAGGTAGATAATACTGTATAATAATTTGGTTTTATTCCTGGTATCCCCAAAGGGCTAAGGCATTGCCCCTGGGTAGAGGACTTTTCGATTGGAGCATGTAGCATTTTATGACCGGATGCCCTTCCTGATGTCTACCAATGACCCTTGGGTGGATTCGATCCTCCGACCCTTCGGTCAGAGTGGAGTGCTCTAACCCACTGAACCACGGCTGCTACTATAGATAGATAGATTTTGCGATTATGCTTGGCAATGAATCAGCATGCAGTTGAGAATGGTGAAATGTGAGATGGAGCAGGCAGAGTCAGGCGAAGAATGTTGTAGTATATTTAGCGCCCATCACTGGAATGTAGTTGCCAGATTGCTATAATGACTTAATTATTGACTTCTTGATTAAATTTACTCACAGTTTACCAGCATGCATATGTTTAATGATCTGCACATGGATATAATTTTTAAAAATGATACAAAATAAGTAAGAATTTTTCATTCTTCAAATCTTAAGATGATGTCTATCCATCTATCTATCCATTGCCAGATGCCTTAATCCCGTAAGGGGTGGCCACAAACAAATTGCCTCCATGTCGCTCTGTCCCACACCATTTCACTGTCCTGCTCCCAGCTCACACCTCCCTTTGTCATATACCTCTCCACTCCATCCCTCCATCTCATCCTTGGTCTCCCCCTCCCTCTCCCCCCCTCCACCTCACTCACATACACTCCCCTCATCAGTCTCTCACTCTCCATCCTCTCCACATGGCCAGACCACCTTAATGTGCTCTTCCTAACTCTTCCTATCACATCCTCATCCACACCACAATGCTCCTTCACTTCCTCATTTGTCAGTCTATCTCTCCATGTGACTCCACATGCTCCTCTCAAATAACTCATTTCCACTGCTTTTACTCTTGACTTCTGTCCCTCCAACAGGGTCCAAGCTTTACTTCCATATGTTAGAGTTGGTATCACAATACTGTCATGTAGCAGCTTTTTCACTTCCATGCTCACTTCCCTGTTCCTTTAAGTGATGTGATTAAGAATAATAGTAATTACGCATTTCATTTTCATAGATGATAATATAAAGACATCATATAGCCAATATACATTTTTAAATTTAATGTGGACAGATTTCAGAAAGTAAAAATGTCCATTAAATGTAAATGGTAAGGATAAATGTCAAGTTTTTTGTTATTCAAGTGATGTTTGGCATTTGTGGAAGCAATGCCATATCCCTGAGGGACCCAAAGCATAGTTGTCGTGTCTCTTTATATATGTACGGTCTCTGGTGATCATTGTTCCATATTTCCAAATACTGATGTCTGTTCTGGAGTGAAGGGGGTTGAGGTGAAGTGAATATACCAGTACAGTACTGTACTCATACAGTAACTAATCCACTTGTACCTGTATTAGTTTTGATCTCACTTGATAATTCATGCCTTACTATAAAAATAAGTGGTAGGTGGTGGCGACCATCATCCACTCACTTGATGTAGTGCTGCCTACTTCTTCCTTAGCCTTTATCATTCTCTTTCTGAGCCTGCCCTCCTCTCTTCCTATTTCTCCCATCTTTCCTGTCACTTCTTATTGCTTTTCTTTCCTTTACAGGTGGCTTTACATTGAGTGACAAGCCAAATGGTTTCCTGTAAACCAAGAAACCATTTACAACGCTGGGTGGTAACCATATAACCAAACCATACGTGCTCCCTACTTGTCAACAAGTGGGTTGGTGGAGGGTTAGTGCCCCTCCCCGTAAAACAAATAACTCAGAGTCAAATGGCCATCCCTTACGGGATTGTGGCTTCTGGCAATAGATAGATAGACTATAAAAATAAGAATGCTGGTACTGGTACTGGAAATATGGCTGTGTAGTGTTGGAGTGTGGTGTATATATATATATATATATACTGTATATATCGTTTTCTTTTTCATTTTTGAAGGCTCCAACATACTTGCATGTGTTGGCCTTGGTCACCTAATGGCGGCTCTCCACGCTGCTTGATCTCTGGCAGCCTTCCTGTTCAGTCCCTTAACCCTTAAGTCACATTTAATGACCTCGTCCCATGTCTTTCTCGGTCTACCCCTCCCAACCCCTCCCCCAAAATTAACACTTCTCTCCCTCTGTACCCAATTATCATCCCCCATCCTCTCCACATGTCCAAACCACCTCAGCCTACCTCTCCTCATCACAGCACCAATACACTCCAGTCCCATCCTACCCCTCAACTCTTCTATTGTAAACCCAGCCCCCCCCAGGCCTTGCACACAGGGACGCACTGCACATCCACCTAATCATTGTCATTTCTGTACGTTTAAACCTGCGAATATCCTCTTCCTTTACTGTCCAGGTCTCACTGCCATACAGCATCACACTCCTAACACATGCTGCATACAAAGACCCCTTAGCACGTAAGGAGAGTCCTCTCAATGTCAGGAGAGGCAACAGCTCCCTGAACTTCTTCCAACCACTTTTTACTATAGCAACCAAGCTAACTCCAGCCCCACCTCCGGCACATAACATGTCTCCCAAATAACAAAACTCCTCCACACACTCAAGAGACTCACCTGCAAGTTCAACCCTCTCACGCCTAACAATCTCCACCTGCTCTCCCCGACACGCCGCACACGTGAAATCAGCATTATCTCGCAGTCTACCTCTAATACCACTACATCTCTTGTGCACCCATTTATCACAAACACTACACAAGATGGAATTACTTCCCACACCCATGTGGCAAACTGCACATGGCCACTCTCCCTCTCCTCTGATTGTACTGCCACCAACCCTAGATATCATCACTTTTGTTTTATCTGCATTTACCCTTAAGCCCTTGTACCCCATACCATCTCTCCACTTCTTAAATCTTTCCTCAGCCTCCCCTTCATTCTCCACAATCAACACCAAATCATCAGCATACAACATCTCCCATGGGAGTCCATCTCTGAAGTCACTTGAGAGGGCTTCAAGCACCATGATAAACAACAAGGGACTCAAAACTGACCCCTGATGCACACCAACATTCATGGGAAACTCATCACTCAAAACTCCATTCACTCTTACCTGGGTGCGAGCACCCACGTACATGGCCATAACCACCCTAACCAGCCACTCTTCCAACCCCAGCTTTCTCATTGCCCACTTCACCACCTCTCTAGGGACTCTGTCAAAGGCCTTTTCCAAATCAACAAAAACAAAATACAATTCCCTTTTCTTACCAATATATTTTTCCTGAAGCTGTCGAACAATGAATATGGCATCAGTGGTCCCCCTGCCTAGCATAAACCCAAACTGCATCTCATTGATATTCACTCTTTCTCTAATCATACCCTCTAGAACTCTCTCCATTACTTTCATTATCTGATCTAAGAGCTTTATACCTTTGTAATTTCCCCTTTCCAAGGCATCACCCTTCCCTTTGTACACATTTACAGTTACACTCTTCAGCCAATCATCTGGGACCACACACTCATATATAATCATATTTATCAGGTCAGTGGCTAACCTCACCCCAGTATCTCCTGAGGCCTTCAACATTTCAGCAGTCAACCCAGACACACCTGCCTCCTTCCCCACCCGCATCCTGCCTATTGCCTCACTCACAGTAGCAGCGTCAATCAAAGGCCAAGGCCCAAACACTGGATTAGCTGGCTCCAAACCTTCCCTATCCCAATCAAACTCCTCATTCAAGAACTGGCTATAATGCTCTATTTATATAATATTTTCCAGCAGCTTCTGGACTATTTAGGATATATTAATACAGTATTAGTACAGTACAGTATATGGTACTTGTAGCTATACTGTACTTAGGGTAGCTAGTAAAAGAACAGCACTCAGCTATTCTTGAGGTTTCTTTTGCCCGAGACCCATCATAAAAAGTTGATATTGTGGTACCTCTTATGCAGAAATCCTCTTCTAAAAGATTAGGTGTGCTAAGTGTACTCCATGCTCTCTTTACCCATTTGCCACTGTATTGAGTTCAGCTTATATGTGTGGGAAGCTCCCTACATACTGCTAGCTGCAGCTCTTTTAAACAGGGCGGAGTCAGGCTCTTCGTCTCATCAGCTTGCCTCCTCTCACTGACTTCCTTCAGCTTCTCTCTCTTCACTGAAGTTTTGCATCTTTATCTCTTTACTGCCATTACTCTAGTGGCCACTGCTCTTTTGCTATCTGCCCTGTTGCATCCCTCCACCATTTACAGCAGGTGCATAGCACCCATTTGTCAGCATACTCTCACCCCTTTTCTGTCCATCTCTAATGCAGTGGTTAACCAGTGCACTCAGTCATTTATTTATGCAATAAGTCAACTCGAACTGTCTTCCTCAGTCTGTCTTTCCTTCTACTTATGACCCCCAGTATTTTCAGTACAGTGTGTCTTGATGTCTTAAATAAATGAATGGATCTTGCATTTGACTTTCTTTTTTCTCTTTTCTTGGAAAGAACAACTTTGCAGGCTTTTAGCCTTTGATTCTAGCTTCTTTACATTAAGTGATAGGTCAGGCATGGATGAAAGAGGTGTAGAAAGGATTTGCACTATAGTTGAGATTACACTTTAAAATGAAATCCCATGTACTTGAAATGAAGTAGACAGTGTCAGAGAATCCACAAGACTGTGGTGTGTACAAAAGAATTTAAAGTGAGCTGAATAGCATTTTTTTGAAGAAGATCATTTGTCAAATTCCTAAATGTGCAGTCTTGACACATCATAGCTACAGATGAAGTAGCAGTACCTCACCACTAGTAACAAAAAAGAAGCATGAATGTAATATTAATTAAAGTACAGGAGCCTTGATAAGTTTCCATTTGAGCAGACTTGCCTAATTGTAGATTTAATGTGAGGGATCAAAGTCTTAGTTGATGATGATAAGAGTTTTCATTCACTATTGTGTATTGTTTCATGAAACACAGAACTGGTCTGTGCTGAATATCTAATGCTTTTTTTAATCTGACAGGTTTATGGGACTTGTAAAATCAACCCTGCAGAGAAATTTGCACCTACTATACCAGCTAGCTTCCATTTCATTTTGCCAGACTGTTGAGGTGTAATGAAATTGTTACAGCAGTATGTTATTGTAAGTATAATGTATTTGGCACAAGTGCTTGTGCATCGTAATTATATTTTCCCTAGATAGATATCACTGTATTTTCATTAACACCAGAGGCATCATGGTAATAGTTTTGCTGTACATGGAAATAAATATTCTAATCACAATTTGTTTATGATTATTGGTGAATATGTAAATGAACCTTTCATCAAGACACTGTTAGACATTCTGTATAAAATGCTAGGAATAAGTGTGCCACATTGTAACTTAAAGGGGAAAAAAGAAATTTCAAGTTGAATATAAAATAATAGTGCCAACCCGTCATGTGAATTTTTGTACGTTCTTGTGTTCTACCCAGTCTTGTCAATCCCTTGTCAGTGCCTTAGCTTCCTCTACTTCCATATGTTGCTTTTACACCCACTTATTCACCATATACATGTCTATTCATGTTGGCTCACCATGTCTTGTCCTGCCTTCAGACTCACTCACACAGTATATGCTCTTTTCCCCCACCTTATCCATATCCATTTTCTTTATAAGGCCTTAAAGTCTAGACATACAGTCAAGTCGCCTAAGGCGTGGTAATTGGTTCTGGAACAATCCCACGCCATAGAAAACTGTGCCATAGAAACAACTAAACGGGAAAAATAGACTTTGGTTCTGTATGTTCTCCCAAAGTCCCCCTTTTCACCCCACTTTTCCTCATTTTTCCCCACTTTATACACGCACACAATCAAGCAGTGAGTCAATGCATGTACAGTAATCTCTCTACTGTCCGGACGACCACTATCCGGTGACCTCACTGTTCGGATATCGTAGGCTGATGGTCGAAACCCCCAACATGCAAAAAAAAAAAAAAAAAAAAAAATCCAATTTTTTTCGACTGCGTCAGTTTGAATTTCCCGCACGCGCCGACCAGCTCCCTTCCCACGCTATCCCCCTCCTCCTAGTTCTGTCTCAACTCCCGTGAACAGTGAACGGCTGTCCGATCGTTTGCGGTATTTTCGTTCTCGTTTAAATAATCATAAGTTACAGTGCTAAGGATTAAGTGTAGTTAAACACTGGATTACTGGACATGCTTCAAGAGCAATTATGACCACTGTAAAAACCTTTGAGGTGGGGGTAAACAACAATCATGGACATTTGGGGAGGCGGTAGCTCGATCGGTAGAGAGTTGGCTTGCAGTCCCGTGGGACCCAGGTTCGAATCCTCGCTGGTGCAGGGAACAGTTTAAGGATTTGAATTTCATTAAATCAGGCTTTACTGATCTGCCAGAAGACCCGCCGACATGTCGTAAAAATAACCCCGCTAATACCAATACACCAGTCCTGTATGAGACAGCCCTAGCATGTATTCAATATGGACGGTGGGTGTTAAACGCCGAAGTGGTGACATGTAGAGGTGTATGGTATGTAGGAGGACGACTGGGCCTTGATAGCAGGCTGTAAAGCCTATGCCCAGAGTCGGACACATAAAAAAAAAAAAAAAATGTAAGTAAACATTGTCAACTTCTAAATATTTTCAATAATCACTTCTAAATCCTCATTCTCTGGTTACATTTTATTTACTTCATGCTTTGTGTCCCATATTTGAGTGCACAGGCTGTGAAAAAGGTGATTTTCTCAGTGATTACCATGTCTTACATACGTTCTCTATCTAGTCAACTGGTGAACATTTTTGCCCTACACTCCTCTAAATCATAATTTTTCTGGTTACATTTTATTTACTTCATGCTTTGTGCCCCATATTTGAGTGCATAGGCTGTGAAAAGGTGATTTTCACAGTAATAATCATGTATCTTCCGTACATTTATTATGTAGTCAGCAGGCGAACACCCCTGCCTTACTCACCTCAAAATCATCATTTTTGGGCTAAAATTCGATTAATTCATGCTTTGTGCCAATTATTTATGTGAATGGGGTCTTAAATAAGTGCTATGCATGTCGGTAGGGAGGTAGGTAGGTGGTTTTCTGATTTAGGTTAGGTTAGGTTAGGGTCAAGAATGACTGGTGCTGTTGGCGAACAGTGAACACCTTTGCCATACCTAACTCTTTTTCTGGTAACAGTTTATTTATTTGATGCTTTGTATCCCATATTTTAGTGCATAAGATGTGAGAAATGATGATTTTCATAGTGATTGCCTCGTCCGATACTTACTTACACTAACCTGCCAACTCGTGAACACCCCTGCCTTACCTCAAATTCATCACTTTTGGGTTAAAATTCGATTAATTCATGCTTTGTGCCAATTATTTATGTGAATAGGGTCTTAAATAAGTGCTATACATGTCCGGTAGGGAGGTAGGTAGGTGGTTTTCTGATTTAGGTAAGGTTAGGTTAGGGTCAAGAATGTCCAGTGCATTTGGTGAACAGAGAACTCCTTTGCCATACCTAACTCTTTTTCTGGTAACAGTTTATTTATTTGTTGCTTTGCATCCCATATTTTAGTGCATAAGATGTGAGAAATGATCATTTTCATAGTGATTGCCATGTCCGATACTTATTTATACTAAGCTGCCAACTCATGAACATCTATGCCTAACTTACCTCAAAATCATCATTTTTGGGTTAAAATTCAGTGAATTAATGCTTTGTGTCCATTATTTAATGCATATGGTGTGAGAAAGGGTGATTGTCATAGTGATTTCCATGTCTGATACTTACTTACTTACACTTGCTGGCAAGTTGTGAGCACCTGTGCCTTACTCACCTCTAAATCATCATTTTTTGGTTAAAATTCAGATAATTCATGCTTTGTGTGCATTATTTAAGTGCTATGCATGTCCAGTAGGGAGGTAGGTAGGTGTTTTTTTTATTTAGGTTAGGTTAGGATCATGAATGAGCAGTGCTGGAGCTTCAGGGCCACTATCCGAGCAAGACCACTTTCTGGTCATGCCTTTGGCTCTATTATGTCGGATAGTGGGAAGATTACTTACACACAAATTAAACACTAAACAATACATAATAAAGGGCTTTTAGGGCATAAAATACTGTTCTTACCTGACTCCGACAATGATAGTGCTTGAGTGGAAGGGGTAGGGTTGGGGGTTCAGAGACAAGAGGCAGACTATTGCTTCGTTTTTTTGGGTCTGGCACCTTGCCACGCCGGCGCTATAGGTATAGTTTATGCATGTGGTTCATTTTTTTGGGTCTGGCACCTTGCCGTGTCACAGAAAACCGCGGCATGGAAGTCCGTGTCATAGGCGACTTGACTGTACTCTCTTTTACCTTTATTTGAATAACTGTGCAAAACATTTCATTAATCTTAGCTTTGCACATAATTTGCACATTTCTTAATAGTCCCCTTTCACTGCATTTACTCTTGTCATTGTGCCATATTGGAATCACTTTTTTATATGGTAATATGTCACTACTATACCTTCATGCAATCCTTTTGCAACTTGTATGCTCAGTCCATTGTTTCTTAATAACATATTCTTCATAACACTATACTGTCTCTACATTAACTTGGCCTACAGTTGCCGTCTTTCCATCTTGAATTCCAAGTTGTAACAAGAGATCAACCCTAGAATATGGTGCCAGTCATGAAGAAGTTCGATGTTTAGGAGCAGAGCTGTAGACTTGCCTGATATTACCATTGACTGAGAAGACATAAGCTGTTAAAGAACAAAAATCTTGGACTAGTTAAAGGGATTAATCTCAGAGGTCTCTCTGGAAAGTATCTGACCTTAGGCTCAAAAAAAATAAATAGCTAACCCGTTGAGCTAGGACACTAATCTCCCTCAAAGTAGGCCCCTTCTGACTTGACACACATTGCCCAGTATTCTTTTCACTGCCTGAAACATTTTTCAAAAGTTGGTTTTTGGTATCTCCTGCATTTGGTTTGTCACATCCATCACGATCTCTTTTTTCATCTCAAATCGGGAACCCGTCAGCGGAGTTTTGAGCTTGGGGAATAACCAGAAATCACACGGAGCCATGTCTGGTGAGTAGGGAGCCTGCAAGACCTGTGGAATGTTGTGCATGGCCAAAAATTCATGAACCGGTTGAGAAGAATGGGCAGGGGCGTTGTCATGGTGCAGCATCCAACTTACTGCTTTCCAAAGGTCTGGTCTCTTCTGTTGAACTGTATCACAAAGATGACGGATAACATTGAGGTAGTAATGTTTGTTGACAGTCTGACCTTCTGATGTGTATTAGTGATGCACAACACCTTGATAGTCGAGAAAAACTGTCAACACGTGAGTGCATTTCGACTTGCAGCGGACCTGTCATGCTTTTTTTGGCTGAGGCGGCCCTGCATGCATCTGCTTGGGCAAATGTACTTTGGTTTCAGGGTCATACACATACACCCGGGTCTCACATCCAGTACTAACAGTTTTCAGAAAGTCTGGATTGCGATTTGCACACTCCAACATGTCATGAACAGTGTTCATCCGACAGAAGAGATCATGACAAATGCAATGAAGCACCAGCAGAAGATACTGAAACTGACATTGAAACGTGTTTTAGGCAGTGGAAAGAGTGCTGGGCTATGCGTGTCAAGTCAGAAAGGGCCTACTTTGTGGGGGATTAGTGACCTAGCACAGCAGGTTAGCTAGTAATTTTTTTAAGCCTAAGGTTGGATACTTTCTGGACAGACCTTGTAATTATAGCCACATTTTTCCCTAGACTCTGTTTTTTCATTGACTCACTCAAGTAAAGGTTAGAGGTCATACCAGGTCAAAGATTATTTTCACCTACTTCCAATTAGATCAGATTTTGGGCATTTAGAACATGTCAGGCACCTCAGATCTTTTTTTAATTTTGTAGATGCACACATGTCCAGTAATATATATTTTAATATATATAACCTTATCCTAAGTAGTACACTCTTGACAGGGAAAATTGTGCAACATAGGATGTTTTTGGTCATAATCAAATGCTGATTATGAGCTTGTTTAGTCCTTAAATTTTAGATTAGCACTTGATACTTTTTTTTAATCTAAAAACACTAAGTTAGCTTCTCTTACCATAAATGCTTTTCTTGCTGTAGTTGTTTGGCTAGGAGTTGTCAGTTCTTTAGTTGATTATGCAGATTTTGTGCAAAGTAACTTCTCTTACTGTAATGGCAATACAAACACTCCTTCTTGTGGTCCTTTACTAGCTCCGATATTCGGTTTTCGTTTCCTTTTCGTGGTGTCTCTAATGGTATCTTGTATCCCAGGAAACTATTTATTTTGTTGGATGGTAATCACAACCATATAGATCCTGTCTGGTCTAGTGGGATAAGGCTCTCCAACCAGATGGGACCCATAAGGGTTTACATTCAAGATGTAGTTGAGTTTATCATATGATGGCACAGCCTAGCCCTGGGCCCCAGTGCTAATTGTGAATCAAGGAAGCATATGATTATAGCTGAGATAGATTGACTTTAGTGTCAGTGTTCAGTTTTTAGCTCTTCTGTCATTCCAACTAATTTTCTTCATATTCCTGCATCTGTCATCCATCCATCCATCCATCATCCAATTGTGTGTTGCCCCATGAGCAGCATAAGAGCCCAGGGCTAGGCAAGTTGGACCTGACATTTAAGATGAGAGTAACCAACCTCACTCATCCCTGAGTGGCATTACATGAGCAATAAACACTAACCACCCCTTGGATATAAACCTGCACTGGCTCAATCTGATTGGAGTGCCATAATTACTCACTAAAACACCAGGGGCCATAATTTGGTTATGTGGTTACCACCTATGTAGAGGTGTATGGTATGTAGGAGGACTGCTGGGCCTTGATAGCAGGCTGTGAAAGCCTATGCCCAGAGTCGGACACAAAAAAAAAGAAAAAAGAAAAAAACAGTTTAGTAAATAGTTTCCTGATGTACAGGAAACCATTTGGCTTGTCACTCAGTGTAGAGTCACCCATAGGCAGAAGGAAGAGGAAAGAATGAAGGAAAGAAAGATGTAAGAGCATCTGTCATACATTTTTATATTGCTGTATAAAAATGCTGGTATATGTGAGCTAGCCACCTCATGTTATTTCACTTTCCTTTGCCATAATTCTGTATGCCAAGATTTCAGCTGTCATTTTGCTTATGGTAAATCATAAATTCTTGTCACACTTGTCTATCTATCTACCTATTGCCAGACTCCTCAATCCCGCACGGGGTGGCCACAAACAAATCGCCTCCATGTCACTCTGTCCCCTGCCATTTCACTACCACGCTCCCAACTCACACCCCCCTCTCTCGTATACCTCTCCACTCCATCCCTTCATCTCATCCTCGGCCTCCCCCTCCCTCTCGCCCCCTCCACCTCACCCACATACACTCTCCTTGTCAGTCTTTCACTCTCCATCCTCTCCACATGCCCAAACCACCTTAACGTGTTTCTCCTAACGCTTCCCATCACGTCCTCAACCACACCACAACGCTCCTTCACTTCCTCATTTGTTAGTCTGTCTCTCCATGTGACTCCACATGCTCCTTTCAAATAACTCATTTCCACTGCTCTCACTCTTGTCTTCTGTCCTTCCAACAGGGTCCAAGCTTCACTTCCATATGTCAGAGTTGGTATCACAATACTGTCATGTAACAACTTTTTCACTTCCATGCTCACCTCCCTGTTTCTTATCACTGCTTTCTACGAACCAGCAACCTTCCTTCCCTGCTGCACCCTTTTGAGCACTTCACCCTCCAGACTTCCATCCTTACTCATCACACTGCCCAAGTACTTAAATTCACTCACATTCTCCATATCCTTCCCATCCAATCTCACTGTACATTCACTGGCTTCACTTCTCTCGAAGACCATCACTTTACTCTTCCCTACATTCACCTTTAGATTCCATTTGTTACACACTCTCCCAAACTCATCTACCAAGCCTTGCAGCTCCCCTTCGTCTTCGCTCAACAACACAGTATCATCTGCAAACAACAGTACAGGGAGTTTCCAAACACT
Organism: Birgus latro; assembly: GCA_018397915.1. Classification (NCBI taxonomy): domain Eukaryota; kingdom Metazoa; phylum Arthropoda; class Malacostraca; order Decapoda; family Coenobitidae; genus Birgus; species Birgus latro. The sequence goes on from JAGKTI010012404.1 coordinate 21,817, forward strand.
GCCCTCTCTCACTAGAGCCACTCCAACATCCACTGCCCGACTTTGTATCTCTTTTATAACCCCATCCATGTATAGATTGAACAACCATAGAGACATGACACATCCTTGTTTCAATCCAACCTTCAAATGGAAAGATTCACTCAGTTTGCCATCCACACGCACTGCAGCCTTAGCACCCTCATACATACTCTTCACTGCCTTCAACAACTTCCCATCCACTCCATATACTGTATTCTTAATACCTTTCACAAACCTTGTCTATCCACCCTGTCATATGCTTTCTCCAGATCCAGATCCATGAAGGCTGCTTACAACTTGTACACTGTACAACACACTTGTACACTGTAATAATTTGGAATTTATAAACCAAGAACCAACTTACTTACTTAGTAAGCATGCCTTGTAGCTGAAGGTCAGTGGGCTGCCCCAGTTTATAGTTGTGCATGGTATGAGTCATGCAGACATTTCCACTTTCCCATTCCATTGGTGTTGGAGAGGGACGCTTTCATGTAGTTGCACCAATATAAATGGCTTAGTTAAACAAACATCTTTCAGCATCCTCTCTGTCTTCTAACAAAAAGATGAGACTGCAGACAGGCACTTTAGCCTGCAGTCTACTAGTTCTGATGACTGTGGGGCCACAATAGCAACAATTCCTGTACAATGGAGCCAGGGATGGGATTGTGGATGCCGGTTGTGAGTGTCTTACAAAGTTGAGATCTGGACTTATGTACTTCATTAGTGGTGTCTTCGTTGCATAGGCTTTTGGAAGAAAGTGTATAAAATGTCAACTAGCCCATGTGGCCAGTGAACATGCCTCATGGCTGAATGGTCAATTTACCATCTTTACAGTCCATCATTTTGCTATGTATAGGTTCAAATCCTGCACTGTATATGGTACTCAGAAAATATTTATCTCTCTTGTGTCATACAAAATGCAGTTTATTTTTCTGTTAACTTCCACTCTCTTCATGGCTTCAGAATTTTTCCTTTAACTACAGAATTTTTACATGCTCTCTGCCTTCCTTATCTTCGAAGAACAATCTACTTTTGAAATTTTTAATTTTCTGTTAACTGTTGAGCAAAGTTAGACTGTCTGAACGTTGCTTCTCCTCACCCTGCCGTAGGGCGGGAAAGGATGTTCGGATGATGATGATCATTGCTTCTCTGTGCTCATAAGCTTCATCACATGCCTTCCTGTGTCACTTAGCTATCAGTGATACTCCAGAACTACATGCATCCCATATTCCAGTTATATCCATCCATCCATCATCCAATCCTTTGTTGCCCCATGAAGAGCACAGAAGCAGTTGGTCCTGACATTTAAGATGAGATTGACCAGCCTCACTCATCCCTGAGTGGCATTACATGAGCAATAAACCGCAACCACCCCTTGGATATAAACCTGCACTGGCTCAGTCCGATTGGAGTGCCTTAATTACCCACTAATCCACCAGGCGCCATAATTTGGGTATATTGTTACAGCCCAGTGCAGTCAATGGTTTCCTGGTGTACAGGAAACCATTTGGCTTGTCACTTAGTGTAGGGTCACCCATAGGCAGAAGGAAAGGGAAAGAATAAAGAAAAGAAAGAGAAGAGGAAGAAAGGACGAGAGGAAAGGGCAGACACCCAAAGCAGCACTACATCGAGTGAGTGGATGGTGAGTGCCTCCACCTATACATCATACAGATTCAGCAGACATTGCATATTCATCCAGTTCAGTATTGTATTCATAATTTGGAGCAGAAAACTATCTTCTGACATATTCCTATTACAGTATTCCCATTAAAATTACTCTAAAATCTTTCATTGAACTGCCTTCTGCTTTAACCAACAGTCACTACTGTTATCATTCATTCATCAGCTAATCCTGTGTTGCCCCATGAGGAGCATAGGAGTCCTGGGCTAGTCATGTTGGTCCTGACATTTAAGATGAGAGTGGCCAGCCTCACTCATCCCTGATTGGCCTGTCATGATCAATAAACCCTAACCACCGCTTGGATATAAACCTCACAGGCACAATCTGATTAGGGTGCCTTAATTACCCACCAAACCACCAAGCACCATAATTTGGTTGTGTGGTTGCCACCCAGTATAGTAAATGGTTTCCTGGTGTACAGGAAACCATTTAGCTTGTCACTCAGTCACTCATAGACCGAAGGAAGAGGAAAGAATGAAGGAAAGAAAGACAGAAGAGGAAGAAAGGAATGGAGGAGGGAAGAGAGGAAAGGGCAGTCTCTCGAGAGTAGCACTAAATTGAGTGAGTGGATGGTAAGTGCCCCACCTACCACTACTGCTGTTATTATATACCATGTGTATATAT